>JAQBSW010005311.1:0-58801 GCA_029291075.1 Eudiplozoon nipponicum
TAGGCACCGGATAATCCTTGTTAGGCTGTACATTCGAATCTAACGGCATGCATCCTTCCACTGAGACTAAGTGCCCCAGGAACCGCACTTCTCAACCTATTTGAACCTTTTCTGGATTAAAGTGTAATCGCCATTCTACAGCTTTGGCCAACATCTTCCGCAGCCTAACTCGTAATTCGTGTTCAGTAGTGGCCCATATAATAACGTCGTCCACACAAGCTGTTGTACAAGTTAAGTCCGACACGAACGAGTCCATCATTCTTTATATATATATATATATATATATATATATATATATATATATATATATATATATATATGACTACACCTTATATATAGGTATACCAAACACAAATTTCTGTTTATAAAAAGATATATTGATTTTATTCATAACCTGTGAAACTATTTACACTATGCAGAAAGAATTGTGTGGATCTTTTTTCGAAATGTGTTTCTTCGCTTTTTTTTGAAAAACCCTTGTAGAATTCTCTAATGCCCATGAATTATACCAGCATACCTGTTCAAAATTTTGGCGTAAATTCAGATCACGATCACCACATTTGTCAATGGAGAAGTAGGTGCTTTTTGCTACTGAATTAAATAATTAATATAATTCCATGTGTTCCTACAACAGTGATGAGTATAGACTAAACAGCTGTTTTATTGGCAATCTGACAGCTGGTAATGCAGGTAGCGAACGATCGATCGACATGCAAGTTGCGCAAGTTCATAGTTGGCATTCAAATGAGGCTGTTCAAATCACTTCCAGTGGCGAAAGTTTAATAATAGCACATAGGCAAGTCAAAACGTCTATGTGATATTGGAAAAATAAGCGGATTTAACGCAAGAGGCTGAACGTTGATGAACTCCAGTCGAATTCCGTCGCTTGTGGGTGCCAGTATGTCATGTGCATTGAATAGAATTTCGAAAAATTCCGGAAGGAAGCCCATGAGAGTGACTATTTCTGTTCATGGTCCGAGGTGTAACAATGAAACATTTACTCGAAGTAAGTAATAATTATTTCGTAAAAATGATTATTTAATGTTAATTTTTGATCCGTGTCATTAAGAGCGTGTTAAAATTTTCCTTTTAGTTTACTCGTTTCACTATATTAGTTAGTGCATATTACAAACCTTATAATTTTATCAAAGTAGTTATCGATAAAATCGGTTTAATGTTGCATTATTTGAGTATAAATCTGGTTAGCTCTAGAATGATAAAATAAATAGAATTTATAAATTTTGTTCCATGCCAAATTCCCAATTATAAAAGCAAGGGGTGGCTTTTGCACATAACGTCGTTTTTAGTGCCCAAATATACTTTCGAAATATGTCGATACTATTTTCCCAAACCTTCTTCAATCGACAACGAGTAGAATCAAATTGGAAGAATAAATTTTAAATTTTTTAAATCGATTGAAATTAGATGCCTTAGAAGAGCAGACAAAATATGAAAAATGGGATTCTGCAGATTTTGAGAAATACAGAATCTTCATTTTGACTTCCTACAAGAGTATGTTGATTTAATTCTTAGTTGAAGAGCGTAAAATCTGAAAGTAGAAGAGGACTTGAAATTCATGGCAATAAAAGCAATAACATTATAATACAGTACAAAATGGTTTTGTCAATCTCATAAACTTGACTGTAAGCATATCAATCGAAGGAGAAAATTAACCACGAGACTTATCAGGAGTATAATTATGCTTATGCGATAATTATAATGTGATGTATATGGGTAAAATCATGAAAAACAGAGCTATGCAAGTATGGACATGTGCATACGTCTGATCTGGAATGCCATTCAGTAGAATTAGGACATTTAACTAACTGGTGTTGTCGACACATCAATACTCATTGTTAAACGAACAATCATGTTGATTAGAGAATCGAATTAAATTAAGTAGAGATGAAAATAAGTCAGTTACCAATGGAAAGAATGTGTGTTTCCATATGGAACTTTGCATTTGATAATGGTAGACAGCGATATATTAGGCACCCACTGTTTGGTAAAACAAAAGATGACTGTTCTAAAAAATGACCTGACTTCCAAAATTGAAGACTTCATAATCTGAGAAAATATTAATATAAATAAAAGATTAACAATGATCATAAACGTGGTCGGGCTAAATTGCACACTACCATATTTGAAGTCAACTAAATAAAATTTAAATTTTACTCGTGGGCGGGGTCCTTATCTCATGTCTTGAGTGTACTCTGATGTAGTAATTGTCATGCTGCTATTCTCTAGGTTCTGATGAACTCGTTGACTATTGGCATGCTGATGGCTCTTCTTCTTGATCACTATCACAACCCGTTCTCTTTGGTGAACTATTCTGGATCTCGAATACAAGCTCAAATCAATCAATGGGCAATGATTTATGAATTCCGTTGTAATCAATTATGAAGATTTTAGGACCACGCTTGATTATCGGATGTGATCTCGTATACATTGGCTTTAACGGCGACTGCTCAACGTCTTCATACATAGGGCTGCTTACATATATATTAAGTTTTCGAAATATACACTGGCGGATGGTGTTCTCTCGTTGTTGGCACTCGCAGACTATGTAGAACACGCTGTATCTGTTGTCTAATTTCCGCCGCTAGTGATTCATCACTAGCCTCAATATCGCTCATTAAATCTGTCGGAGGTTGCGGACTTTGACCAAAATTGACCTGTGCAATTGATGCTTTTCTTTTAAGGCGATACCTCTATCACATACAAAGTAGTACTAATGGGAGTGCCGTAAGCCAATAGGACTGCTCGCGAGACCTACACATCGCCGCCTTTAACTCTCGATGTATATGTTCCACAAGACTTACACAGGATTACAAGTTGCAGTTCTCCCCACATCGACTCCCAAGAATTATACGTTATCCCGAAAAACTGGCAAATTCTGGCCAGTACATGATGAATTCCCAATAAGAACGAAACCGCTCTACTGGATGAATTGCTTTTCTACACTATACAATTCTTAGTTTATACTGACATATGTAAGTAATTAATGGGTCAGGTGTTTATATCATGTACGTAACCTTGATTATAATAGTTGTTATCACCACCCGCGCAACCAATGTTCGTTTAATTATATAAATGTTTATTTCAATACCACTTCCCCATGTAGTGTGGTGTCTGTTCAGTAATGACAGATTGGGCATGGTTAGTTGGAACTTTGGGTCTAAATGGATGCCATATGAGCCCCACCTAAAGGAAAAATAGACTAACCAAGTTACATTAGTTAGTGTATAACTGAAAATTGTGTGCAGTGTAGTGTGTGGAAGGATGGCTCAGTGGTTAGAGCACCGGATTCCGAAACTCTGAACCCTTACAGCGATGCATTTCTTTATATGGTGGCTTATTAATTTAGAATATCCTCCGCTCGATCCGTTAATGATAACAATTTAACAATAATTGATTGCCCGGGTGGTGGTAACAATTATTTAAATCAAGTTTGCGAGCTTGAAGTAAACACCAATCCCATTGTATTTAACCAGTCGTCGAACAACATAACAAAACTATCGCCAGCGCAACGCACTGACGCGTTTCGATCTTCCATGATCATCATCAGAGTACGACGGCAAACTGACTATCGAGGATCAAACCGAATTGAATATATATGGAAATCAAATTTAGATACGCGTCTCTCACCTCTAGCAGTCTCGCATACATTTAATTTGATTGGAAATGTCAGCTACACAGTTTCTATTCAGTCACGAACATTAACTGTTTGCAGCTTTCGCCAGTTTGCCGTCGTACTCTGATGATGATCGTGGAATGTCGAAACGCGTCAGTGCGTTGCGGCTGGCGGTAGTTGTGTTATGTTGTTCGACGACTGGTTAAATACAATGGGATTGGTGTTTACTTCAAGTTCGCAAACTTGATTTAAATAATTGTTACCACCGCCCGCGCAAACAATTATTGTTAAATTGTATTGGCTATATATGTATATGTGGCGAAAGCTGCAAATATTTAATGTGCGTGACTGCATAGAAATTGTGTAGCCGATATTTCCAGTCAAGTTCAATGTATGCCAGACTGCTAGAGCTGAGAGCCGCATATCTAAATTTGTTTTCCATGTATATTCAATGCGGTTTGATCCTCGATAGTCAGTTTGCCGTCGTACTCTTATGATGATCCTGGAAGGTTGAAACGCGTCAGTACGTTGCGGCTGGTGGTAGTTTTGTTATGTTGTTCGACGACTGGTTAAATACAATGGGATTGGTGTTCACTTCAAGCTTGCAAACTTGATTTAAATAATTGTTACCACCATCTGCGCAATCAATTATTGTTAAATTGTATTGGCTATATATGTATATGTGGCGAAAGCTGCAAACAGTTAATGTTTGTAACTGCATAGAAATTGTGTAGCCGACATTTCCAGTCAAGTTCAATGTATGCCAGACTGCTAGAGCTGAGAGCCGCATATCTAAATTTGATTTCCATGTATATTCAATGCGGTTAGATCCTCGATAGTCAGTTTGCCGTCGTACTCTTATGATGATCTTGGAAGGTTGAAACGCGTCAGTACGTTGCGGCTGGTGGTAGTTTTGTTATGTTGTTCGACGACTGGTTAAATACAATGGGATTGGTGTTCACTTCAAGCTTGCAAACTTGATTTAAATAATTGTTACCACCATCTGCGCAATCAATTATTGTTAAATTGTATTGGCTATATATGTATATGTGGCGAAAGCTGCAAACAGTTAATGTTTGTAACTGCATAGAAATTGTGTAGCCGACATTTCCAATCAAGTTCAATGTATACCAGACTGCTAGAGCTGAGAGCCGCATATCTAAATTTGATTTCCATGTATATTCAATGCGGTTAGATCCTCGATAGTCAGTTTGCCGTCGTACTCTGATGATGATCATGCACAGTCGAAACGCGTCATAGCGTTGTGGCTGGCGATAGTTTTGTTATGTTGTTCGACGACTGGTTAAATACAATGGGATTGGTGTTCACTTGAAGCTCGCAATCTTGATTTAAATAATTAATAACAGTTGTCATTTGATAAGAGGTAAATTTACTATTTGGCATAACCCAGATTACTAACTCGCAGAAAAAAGGAGGACCTTTTTTATTAACAATGAACACATCTTTCTTCTTAAAAAGTTGAACTCATTCTATAATTTCATTTGCTCTGAGTATCTGCTTATTTCCAGCAGAACTGTCACTGCTAAACCTTTACTCAATATTAAGATTGCCGGTATGCTCTTTATGTTCAAGGCGATTAGAAATAGAATTAATTTGAAGAAAAGTATGACTAAAACACACGATATATTTGACTAATAACAAAATCTTATTTAAGTTTAGACAATATTGTTCAGAAAGACTGTGGACAGACCCTAATTGGGATTCAAGGTTTTTGTAAAACAGTGTCTTCAATAAAATAATAATTTAAAGTTCATAAATAATTTGTAGTTCAGCCATTATTGTGACTTTGTAATTTGATTTGAGAAATTAATCATCCGTGGAAGTACATATTTATCTTAAAGTATTACTGTTCAGCAGACTTAAAAAGGCGATTTTCTTAATTAAACGAAAATTGGTTGCGCGGGTGGTGATAACAATTATTATAATGAAGGTTGCGGTCTTGATATAAACACCGGACCCATTAATTACTTACATATGTCAGTATAAACTTAGAATTGTATAGAGTAGAAAAGACAATTCATCCAATAGACGGGTTTCGTCCCTACTGGGAACCCATCATGTACTGGCCAGAATTTACCGCGGGCAGGACTCGAACCTGGACACGGAACCTCGAGCTCTAACCACTGAGCCATGCTGCCGCACACTACACTGCACCGAATTTTCAGTTATATATTAACTAATGTAATCTGGTTAGTCTATTTTTCCTTTGGCCAGTACATGATGATTTCCGAATGAGGAGGAAACCGGTCTACTGGATGAATTGCCTTTTCTGCACTATACAATTCTTAGTCAGATACTGAAATATGTAAGTAATTAATAAGTCAGGTGTTTATATCAAGACCGCTACCTTGATTATAATAATTGTTATAACCACCCGCGTAAACAATGTTCGTTTAATTATATAAATGTTAATTTCAATGCCACTTCCCCATGTAGTGTTGTGCCTGTTCAGCAATGATAGATTGGGGATGGTTAGTTGGAACTTTGCCTCTAAATGAATTCCATATGAACTCCACCTAAAGGAAAAATAGACTATCCAAGTTACATTAGTTAGTATATAACTGAAAATTGTGTGCGTGTAGTCTGCGGCAGGATGTTTCAGTGGATGAAGCACTTGATTCCTAAGCCGACTTGCCCATGTGCGAGTCCTGCGCGCGGGAAATTCTGGTCAGTACTCGATGAGTTCCCAATAAGAACGAAACCGGTCTACCGGATGAATTGCATTTACTACACTATACAATTGTTAGTTTATACAGACATATGTAAGTAATTAATGGGTCAGGTTTTTATATCAAGATCGTAACCTTCATTATAATAATTGCTATAACCACCGGCGCAACCAATGTATGTTTAATTATATAAATGTTCATTTCAATACCACTTCGTCATCTCGTTTGGCGTCTGTTCAGTAATGAGAGATTGTGGATGGTTAGTTGGAAATTTGAGTCTAAATGTAATTCATATGAGCTCCACCTAAAGGAAAAATAGACTGACCAAGTTACATTAGTTAGTATATAACTGAAAATTGTGTGCGTGTAGTCTGCGGCAGGTTGCCTCAGTGGTTGGAGCACCTGATTCCGAAGCAGACGTGCCCATGTTCGAGTCCTGTGCGCGGGAAATTCTGGCCAGTAAATGATGAGTTCCCAATAAAAACGAAACCGATCTACTGGATGAATTGCATTTTCTACTCTATACAATTACTAGTTTATACTGACATATGTAAGTAAATAATGGGTCAGGTTTTTATATCAAGACCGCAACATTCATTTTAATAATTGTTATCACCACCCGGCAACCAATGTTGGTTTAATTATATAAATGTTCAATTCAATACCACTTCCCCATGTAGTGTGGTGTCCGTTCAGTAATGACAGATTTGGGATGGTTAGTTGGAAATTTGGGTCTAAATGTATGTCATATGTGCTCCACCTAAAGGAAAAATAGACTAACCCAGTTACATTAGTTAGTATATAACTAAAAATTGTGTGCTGTGTAGTGTTCGGCAGAAGGGCTTAGTGGTTAGAGCGCCAGATTTCGAAGCAGACGTACCCAGGTTCGCGTCGTATCCGTAGACTGAGGAAGCGACCCAAAATGTTGTATGAAGGAATGAGGATTGGATAATCTCATTCGGTATTAAAAACAGATTTCACGTAATGATAAAACGTAAATTTGAACACAGTTATATCTTTTATATAATGTACCACTAGAGAAAGAAACGCCTGTTGGCAACAGTATTTTGCACAAAAATGAAGGAATTCTTTTTAGTACGTTAACTTAAAAATGCTTATTCATTATGACTCAGCAGAGAAAATGCTGAGGTCTCTTCGCAATGCCAATTTTTTGCAGTAAAATGTCGCTCGGAAGAAAGTGTAACCTTGACCGATATGACAAATCGATTTTGTGATATCGATCAATTTCGCTCGGTTAATTTTTCATTTATCCGAACGAAATTGGCCGATATCACAATATCGACTTTTTGATATCGGTCAAGTTTAGACCTTTTTCCGAGCGACATTTTACTGGAAAAAGTGGCATAGCGAAGAGACCTCTGCATTTTCTCTGCTGAGTCATAATGATTAAGCATTTTAAGTTAACGTACTAAAAAGAATTCATTCATTTTTGTGCAATATACTGTTACGAACAGACGACCCTTTCTCTCGCGGATACATTGTTTAAAAGATATACATTTATTGAACTTTAGGTTTTATCATTACGTGGCATTGCAGCAGTTCGATTATACTACAAAGTACTAGTAGGTATCTAACTTTTATTTAATGTAATACTTTAAATTAATGTAGCATATTTTGTTGCTCTGCAATTGACATTAAATAAACTTTATATGTTACCTTACCAATGTAAAATTAAAATTAGAGTTTAGGAGTCACAATTATGCTATGAATTGAGTACTTTTGTATGATCTGTTATATAAAAAAATGTTTTATCGCTGTTTCGACTCTAATAGATATGCTGTATAATAGCTTAAGTTATGAATGCATAATAATTCTCGATTTATTTCGAAACAATAAATTGCATTGATTTGTTCCTTTTCCTCGACAATTTTTTTCATGCCAGAAAGGGCATTCCGAAATTCTTGCTCGCCTTATGAAGTTTGTTATAATGTGAATTGAGCGTTAGTTCCGACACTCCGTATACTATCTGTCATTTATAGCTGGTTTGTATTGTTACTGCATCTATGCTTTCCGAATACATCTGTCTATCTGCTCGTTGTACCACAAACATCCATCTTAATCTTATTTGCATTTGGAATACCTGTATTAAACACAAGAAGAAGAGATCTTGACGATCTTATACCATCATCCTCATTGTAGATTATTACGGACTTAATTTGCACATATATGGCATTTTATCTATTGATATTTAACTCATCTAGCTGCTCGATTATCCGTGAGTCTGAGGTCTTTCTGTATAGAATACGTAACATTTTCAGCATTTTAATGCATCAAAATCCTGTCGTTATGAATAAATTCAGTATATAAACCTGTATAATTAAATATATCTGTATACATAAAAATATTCTTTTGAAATGCGAGCTTTAATAAAATTCAATTCAATAAAAAGATTCTTTGTATGTATTCAAAGAATTGCATAAATTTTCAATATCTTTGATTATTCCAAAAAATGTTTTACAAATAGATGTTTCCATCTTAATTTTATTTTATATGTTGTGTGTATGTGCCCGGATGCGACAAATAGGCTAGATTATTTGAGTATCGTATCAGATGAAATTATCTAATAACTCCGTGCCTTAACAAAACACCGAAGAATAATATTAGCACACTCGTCCATCTCGTGTTTAAAACGCGATTTGTGTTTAATTCAGCTCTGAACCCTTACAGCGATGCATTTCTTTATATGGTGGCTTATTAATTTAGAATATCCTCCGCTCGATCCGTTAATGATAACAGTAGTCATTTGATAAGAGGTAAATTTACTATTTGGCATAACCCAGATTATTAACTCGCAGAAAAAAGAAGGACCTTTTTTATTAACATTGAACACATCTTTCTTCTTAAAAAGTTGAACTCATTCTATAATTTCATTTGCTCTGAGTATCTGCTTATTTCCAGCAGAACTGTCACTGCTACACCTTTTCTCAATATTAAGATTGTCGGTATGCTCTTTATGTTCAAGGCGATTACAAATAGAATCGATTTGAAGAAAAGTATGACAAAAACACATGATATATTTGACTAATAACTAAATCTTATTTAAATTTTGACAATATTGTTGAGAAAGACTGTGGACAGACCCTAATTGGGATTCAAGGTTTTTTAAAACAGTCTTCAATAAAATAATAATTTATAGTTCATAAATAATTTGTAGTACAGCCATTATTTTTCCTTTGTAATTTGATTTTAGAAATTAATCATTCGTGGAAGTGCATATTTATCCTAAAGTATATCTGGTCAACAGACTTAAAAAGGCCATTTTCTTAATTAAACGAACATTGGTTGCTCGGATGGTGATAACAATTATTATAATTAAGGTTGCGGTCTTGATATAAACAAATGACCCATTAATTAATTACATATTTCTGTATAAACTACGAATTGTATAGTGTAGAAAAGGCAATTCATCCAATAGACGCGTTTGGAAACCCATCATTTACTGGCCAGAACTTATCGCGGACAGGACTCGAACCTGGGCACATCTGATTCGGAACCTCGTGGTTTAACCTCTGAGCCATGCTGCCGTACACTACACTGCACCCAATTTTCAGTTATATATTAACTAATGTAACCTAGTTAGTCTATTTTTCCTTTAGCCAGTACATGATGATTTCCGAATAAGGACGAAACCGGTCAACTGGATGAATTGCCTTTTCTACACTATACAATTCTTAGTTTATACTGACATATGTAAGTAATTAATGGGTCAGGTGTTTATATCAAGACCGCAACCTTGATTATAATAATTGTTATCACCACCCGCGCAACCAATGTTCGTTTAATTATATAAATGTTCATTTCAATACCATTTCCGCATGTAATGTGGTGTCTGTTCAGTAATGACAGATTGGGCATGGTTATTTGGAACTTTGGGTCTAAATGGATGCCATATGAGCTCCTCCTAAAGGACAAATAGACGAACCAGGTTACATTAGTTAGCATATAATTGAAAATTGTGTGCAGTGTAGAGTGCGGCAGGATGACTCAGTAGTTAGAGCACCAGTTTCCGAAGCAGACGTGCCCAAGTTTGAGTCCTGTATGCGTCAAATTCTGTCCAGTAGATAATGAGTTTTCAATAAGGACGAAACCGGTCTACTGGATGAATTGCCTATTCTGCACTATACAATTCTTAGTTTATACTGACATACGTAAGTAATTAATGGGTCATGGTTTATACCAAGACCGCAAACTGGATTATGATAATTGTTAACACCTCCCACGCCACCAATCTTCGTTTAATTATATAAATGTTCATTTCATTACCACTTACCCATGTAGTGTGGTGTCTGTTCAGTAATGAAAGATTGTGGATGGTTAGTTGGAACTTTGGGTCTAAATGGATGCCGTATGAGCTCCACCTAAAGGAAAAATTGGCTAACCAGTTTCATTATTTAATGTGCGGCAGGATGGCTCAGTGGTAAGAGCACCAGATTCCGAAGCAGACGTCCTGTCCGCGGCAAATTCTGGCCAGTACATGATGAGTTCCCTATAAGGACGAAACCGGTCTACTGGATGAATTGCCTTTTCTATTCTATACAATTTTCAGTTTATACTGACATATGTTAGTAATTAATGGGTCAGGTGTTTATATCAATACGGCAACCTTGATTATAATAAAGGTAATTCTCTTTTCGCTAAATTTCAACGCAACCTTAAAATCGTGTAATTTATATTGTCAATTTTATAAAACAAGACGCATAAAATTTTGAGCCCTGCCCGCAGCAAATACTGGAAAGACGTGACGTGTTCCGAATGAGGACGAAACCGTTTATCTAGATAATTTGTATTTTCTTCAATAAGAAACGTTTAGTTAATACCGACTTATGTATGTAAATAAAAGGCCAGGTATATATTTAAAAATCGCAATCTGGATTTAAATTCATAACGTGGTAAATCACCAGTTAGTAGTCAAATTTGCGAGCTTGAAATTAACACCAATCCCATTGTTTTTAATTAGTCGTCGATTAACATAGGAAAACTACCGCCAGTCGACCCTCCATGATCATTAACAGAGTATGATGGCAACTTGACTAACGAGGATAAAACTGCAATATATATATATATATATATATATATATATATATATATATATATATATATATGGAAAGCAAAATTAGATATGAGGTTCTGACCTCTAGTAGTCTTGCGCACATTGTACTTGACTGTAAATGTCGGCTGCACAATTTCTATACAGTCACGAACATAAACATTTTTTAGTTTTCTCCTCATATATATATATATATATATATATATATATATATATATATATATAGGTAATATAATTAAACAATCAATAATTGCACGAGTGGTCGTAGAAACTCTTTAAATCAAGTTTTGCGAGGTAGAAGTAATCCCCAATCCCGTTTTATTTGACCAGTCATCGAAAAACAGCATGGCTACTGTCAGTCGCACGCACTGGAGAGTTTCTACCCTCCATGATAATCAGCAAAGCAAGATGGCAACCTGACAAACGAGGATTAAACTGCAATACATATCTATGGAAAGAAAAATTAGATATGTGGTTCTCACCTCTAGTATATATATATATATATATATATATATATATATATATATATATATATATATATAATACAATTAATCAATCAATGATTGCACGGGTTGTGGTAACAATTCTTTAAATCAACTTTATGCGCTTGAATTATGCACCATTCCCACTTTATTTAATTTGTGGGATTGTTTATTTCAACCTCATGTACTTCCGAAAGCCATTGATGAGTTCCAAATAAGGACGAACCTGGTTTATTTTCTTGTTTAATATTGTGAAGCGGCTATTTGTTTATGTGTGGTTGAATTATATTATTCTTTTCTGAAGTTCAATCAGATACATATTATATGATATTTATTTTCGTGCACCAACAGAATAAAAGATTTTTGGCGAACATGCAGAGATTACCTGGAAGCCAGTTGCAAAAAAGTTGTGTGGAAAACAGTATTGTGGAAAAGCCGAGTTTTTCGCACGTTTCTATCATCTGCTTGGCTATTGCGCAATCAGGCAAACCCGCAATTTCGCTTGCTGAAATTTGTCAATTTATGAAGGACAACTTTCTTTATTACAAGCAAACTAAATCGAATTGGCAGGTAATTTATATTAAAATTAATACTTTCTTTGCATTGTACTTTGACAAAATCTAAAAATTTCTATATCTGTACAAGTGTACATTGCAATGAATCAATCGATAATGATGGTGACTATACTTGCAATATTTCTTGGTTTATGCTCCTGGGTTAGGTTTAGAGTTAAACACAAGTTAATATTAGATTTTTTTAAATTTACACACGAGATTTCATTCGACAGATTTGTGGGGAAAATGAATTCGGTTATCTTTGTTAACTATTTAAACCACCATTGCGAGTACTGTAAAGCACACTATTCAATTGTGTATTAGGTGCTGCGCATTGAGTTACAAATTTGTTCTAATATGACAGCATGAACGGAGCGTATAATCTTATGCACATTCGTTTCGGCGTAATATGGGCGCCTACTGATGAGTCGCACGAAACTATACTTTCTGTTCTTGTTGACTTTGGCTTATCCTTCAGGTCATAATTGAAATAATTTGTTGCCAAGTGCGCAACACCTATTGCACAATTGCATATATATTAGATCTCGGCCGCAAAAATTAGCTAACTATTGTATAAATATAAATTCACGTACAATTTTGTAGTTTAAAATTTTGGGATTACGCTTCGATGAACAGACAAATTTAAGAATAATCGTTCTTGTATTTATATATATATATATATATATATATTCATGCACTTCACGATTATTTTCTCATCATTTACTGAATATTTTGTTTTGGTTTTCATTTTGTATGATAAAGAACTCTATAAGACACACGTTGTCGTTAAATAGGCATTTTGAGAAGGTTCCACGTAAAAGTGATGAACGAAGAAAAGGCGGATATTGGCGTGTATACCCGTCTGATTTCGTATGGATGCAGTCGCATTTAAAAAAGTTTCGATGCTGTGGTCATACATCGTTTGTCGCACCTAATCTTACTTCATTACCCCAACATCAAAAACATAAGCAACGTACACAAGATAAGCAGGAACAGCAACAACAGCAGCATAGAAGGCTAGAGCAACAAGAACAACAGAACAAGATCACCAGCAGCATTATGACAAACAAGATCAACAACAGGTCCAGATAGAAGAAAACCAGGAGCATAGTGAGCTACATGATCTGCTGTATATTACACCGGAACCAACTTTCTCGTCCCATGGGAAGGTAAGTATTTTTCCATATGACCATCCGTGAAATATTTTAATCGTAAAAAGAGTGATGAATTTAGGCATAGATATTCTATCATTGTGCTTAAAATTAGTCAAAACGTCCTTGTTGATATCTCTTTAATAATGTGTTATCAGTATCAAAATATTCTTTTCTTCTTGATTCTATTGAATTTTCGCAAAAGAAATCTCTGTGGCTTGTACAGTGTATATATATATATATATATATATATATATATATATATATATATATATATATATATATCAAATATGGGGCACAATGTCAGTTTAACGAATTTCTCAGTTCTACATAAAGCAAAATCGGTAAATATCTTCTACATATACGAAGCCCTTTGTATTCAGCTAGCACCTGAGTGAAAGATACAATGTTTAAACCAGCATGAGATTGTAGCCGACTTGCAACGTATCACAAAAACATTCAGTCGAATGGAAACAAGTTAACGTAAATACGAGTGATAACGTTTCTTTAAATAAAGTTTACGGGTATGAGAAAACCACTAAATTTATTTCATCTAACCAATCCCAAATCAAAGAAAAACTACCATCTATCACACGTAACGTATCTGCCACTTGTAGTTGCCTGGCAACCATGTTACTTGTCTGGAAATGTCGGCTGCACGATTCCAAGTCAAATAAAATGTATGTGTACAGCTGCAATTTCTTTCCAGATTGGTAAACAAATGCACAATATCTTCGAATCTATGCACCTAAGAGTTAACGAAATTTATCAATCCTTTGTTTTGTATAAATGTATCCACATTGAAATTATTGCTATATGATCAGTTTTGTTAAGAAGATATTTCTTTTTCTTCTTGATAATTCAATTAGACCACTGGATCATACTTAACCCCAATTTCGCCTATAGGACCTTCGGAAAATCAAGAGTATTCAGAAATGTCTCAGGTAAGTCATATTATTTTTTGTTTTCTATAAACGTTATTTGGCTATCATTTTCTTTTATTTTATTAACAATTTTAAAAGGGAGTGATGCTCGTCGCTTAATGATAATTTGGGGTTTTTCCACAATTGTACGCATTTTACTTGCACGTAAATTTGTTGGTCGTCGAGGTTTCTATTGGATTCACCTAAATTAATCGTCCAGATGACGCTTCATTTGCCGAATTTATTTTTCGAAGAAACTTAAAACTCTGTTGATATGCGTTTCCTGAAAATTAATTTGTATCTTTATGAACCATGACATTTTTTCAGTTAAGATCGACGCTTAGAAGAATTTTCTGTACCACCTGCTTCTTCCGTCTTCTTCCCTTTTTATTTCTTTAATAATAAAAATAGGTCTGACGTGCAAATAGGAAATGGAATTTATCATTTTAGTTTCACTTGAATGAGTGATAAACGTGCTGCTAATTATAGGTAACTGATTAGTTCTGTCTTAAGCAAACGCCCACAAACACGCACACACCCGGACGTGGCACACGTTTATCTAGTGAATCTTCAGATGTTACTAAATCGCTGTAATTTCAATGAGATGAGTTTACACGTACAGTAATTGATTACTTCTCCATCAGAAACAAACGAGAACTCATACACACAGGTATGACATACGTTTATCCAGTGAGACGTCAGTATTTATTATTAAATCACTATAATTTAATTTCGACGAGTGTACACATGCAGACATATGCACAACCCAATTTTCGTACACTTGCCTAGTGAAAACTAGTTAGGCTTCAGACATCTAACAATAAGTATAAATAGGACAATTTAAACTAAACTTTCCACCTGACATATTTTTTGTCAAATTTTTTGTGTGATGTGTTTTCATTGAAAAAGACATCCGAAAGAGAAAGTCGGCATCTGGAATAATCAAGTGGACAGTGGATGCAAACACTTTGTGTCGCACCAGAAGGAATTCATAATAACCATATTCTTGTTTCGTATTATTTTTGTGCCTAAAGGGCTCAATTTTCATTACAATGCATTAAACCGGTTAATTGAGATAAGAGTTTATTCCAATATACTTTCTAATTTGGAATTGATGTTTTTTGCATTGGGAAAGCTGATATAAGAGTATTCACGTAATAATATATGTGGTCGAAAACTGTTCCTTCAAATGTATCTAAATACGCCTGTTAATCTTACGTTTTGTGAATCCATTCCTGAATTGCCACGTAGTGTGATTCTATGGTGAATTCATAGAATGTGATAACAAATTATTCGCACCTTACTTAATTATGAATTTGTTATAAAACATCAGACATTTTAACTATTGTGAACGTTTTTTCACATTTATTCTTGCAGATTTATGCAGAAAGGACGTTTTGCATTAACCAAGATTGCACGGAATTCGTGGCTGGGATGACACCAAAGACAATTTCAAAACACATTTCCCTACCACATATTGAGGTAAATAATTTTTTTCACAGAATGATGCGAAATACACATTGCTATAAATCTTTAATTTTCTCAAAATTGGGTGACTTATACGAGATAAACACTATGTATTTGACTAATCTGTAACAATATCATGTTAGTAGTAATCATGCTCCATTTCGTATATAAGTTTAAATGTGATTACTGTTGGTTTAACGGATATTGGTTGCGTCGTTTTAGGAATAAACTAAATAATCTAGCATTATGAATTGTTTTGCGTGCAAGCATCGGAAATATTTCACTAAAAAACATCTCTGTCGATTGTTGAAAAATCTGATTTGTTGGAAGTAACTTCTAAAATATTTTAAACGGTTCGTGATTTGGTTGAAATGAGTTAGAGTAATTCGATACTTAAGGTGTTGCGAACCTAGTAACAAATTAGTTCAGTTGTGACCAGAAGGATAAACCAAAGGCAGCATGAACGTAAGTATAATCTAATGCACATTCGTTTCGTGCTTACTGGCGACTCATCAGTAGGAGCCGGTATTACGCCCTTTAACCACTATATATTTGGGTGAAGAATGTGGAATAATGGGACGGTACAATCTTCTAGACGAAAGTGTAAACCCGCAATAGTGAAGCTAACATAATATAGTCTATGAAAAATCGACTTCAACGCTAACTCACACTATATAATATATATACCGTGTCCGTAGAGGATACTAACATCATGGCTATTGTGTTACTAACCGATATCAACATTATTGTACCGAAAATATACATGGTACTAACACTGGTTTCCGAGTCGGTACATAGTACCAACATGATGGATATCAATTTATGCTATAGTTCATCGAAATTGTTGTAAATCTGTTTCGATGAACTATTGCATAAATTGATATCCATCATGTTGGTACTATGTACCGACTCGGAAACCAGTGTTAGTACCATGTATATTTTCGGTACAATAATGTTAATATCGGTAACTGATGATGATCATGGAAGGTCGAAACGCGTCAGTGCGTTGCAGCTGGCGGTAGTTTTGTTATGTTGTTCGATGACTGGTTAAATACAATGGGATTGGTGTTTACTTCAAGCACGCAAACTTGATTTAAAGAATTGTTACCACCACCCGCGCAATCAATTATTGTTTAAATTGTATTGCCTATATATGTATATGTGGCGAAAGCTGCAAACAGTTAATGTTCGTGACTGCATAGAAATTGTGCAGCCGACATTTCCAGTCAAGTTCAATGTATGCAAGACTGCTAGAGGTGAGAGCCGCATATCTAAATTTGATTTCCATATATATTCAATGCGGTTTGATCCTCGATAGTCAGTTTGCCGTCGTACTCTGATGATGATCATGGAAGGTCGAAACGCGTCAGTGCGTTGCAGCTGGCGGTAGTTTTGTTATGTTGTTCGATGACTGGTTAAATACAATGGGATTGGTGTTTACTTCAAGCACGCAAACTTGATTTAAAGAATTGTTACCACCACCCGCGCAATCAATTATTGTTTAAATTGTATTGTCTATATATGTATTTGAAGGAACAGTTTTCGACCACATATATTATTACGTGAATACTCTTAAATCAGCGTTTCCGAATGCAATATACATCAATTCCAAATTCGAAATTATATTGGAAGAAATTCTTAACTCCTTTAACCGGTTTAATGCCTTGTAATGAAAATTAAGAAACAAATATATGGTTAATATCATATATATATATATATATATATATATATATATATATATATATATATATATATTAGTTCTCCGCAACAAGCAGTATTTAACTGTTATATATTCAATTGAATGATGTCATGCTTACCGCGAAATATGATAACTGATATCGACCAAGGCCAGAGTGTATGGATTTACTGGAGTAACAGGTGTTCAAAAATTGTTGTAAATCTCAATTTCTGTTAACTGTTATATTTCGATAGTTTCCTTAAACAAAATTTGAATATTTAATTCGTTTTGGAAGACTATGATAATTATTTCTTTACCAGATTTCGCGCGACGGCCAAAATCTCCCGATGAGAATTTACATTTCAAAACTGAACGCAAAACTTACTTGTGGTTGAGGAATTAATTTTTATACATTATTATTGTGCAAATTTCGCAATGTTTTTCTTCTTTCTCTTCATTTAGGACTGGTTTTTGTCTGAATTCCAAAATTCTAAGGATGATCAAATTCATTCAGCAGAACTTTTGGAGGATTCTTCGAATAAAACAGAAGCAACGGAAGGCGTTGCTGTTTTTACGGAAGTTGAATTGCCCTATTTCAACGAACAAGAAGAAAATAAGCAGAACTGCCAAGAAGACGAGGAACTATCGCTAATTCTAGACTTCATTTGCGAATATACTATGTGAACTAGCATTTCTTGCACATTATCTAACATTTAGTTAACTAAAATATTTTTCGATTAAAAGCATTTTCGTTTACATTTTGTTGCTGCGACAATTAACTTGTGCATGCTCTCCGACATTACCATATTTTCAGACAAAGCTGGAATTATTAAACATATCGCCGATAACTGTTTATGTACATATGTATATATTTTTATTCTTTCTGTTCTCTATGTCAATTTTATTTATGATTCTTTAATAGACTTTATAAAAAATGGCAATGAGAATATCGTTTCAAATACTTTTGTCAAATATTTTTTTAATAAATTGTTTTTTAACAAAATGAGTAATTTCAGCTTTCTAAAATCGACGGTTACGCTTCGTTTTGAGTATTTTGATGTCGTCCGAAATATTAAAGGAAGAAATCTTGGCGGGGACTTAACCATATTCGACACATATTTCTCAAAGTCCCGATTCCCTTTTTATTTTAATTTTGTCAATCCATTAAGCTTGTTTTGCACACTTAGAAGATTATTATTTTTCTTGAAGGAATATTCACCACTCATTTAAATAAGTGCTGACGTTCATTTGAAGTCAGCACTCCTTATACTTAAAGAATTTTTATGCCTCCGAGCAATATTCATAATATACGCTGAATCTTGGTATTAGCGGCCGCTATGGAAAGTAAGCTTGTTCAATCTCCCAATATTTGTGGATTGATAACATTAGTTGGTCTATACATTAAGGTTTAACGGTAATTAATTTCATTATTTATGTGAAGGAATGATTGATCTGTATATATGTCAGTTTAGTTGAAGTTCATTTATATTTACTCGAGGGCTCAGCATTTTTAGCTTAGAAGATGCGTATGATAAAATCGTACGTCTGCATGTACTATAGGATGCATTAGCAGTTCCGCAATTCTACGACGTCTGAGTCTCTTTTTTCTCCTCTGAACACTGATTGGAAATTATGTGATTGAAGTAAGTATACAATACTTAGTTTATACTAACAAACTTATGTACATAATGGGTCAAGTGTTTATATCAAGATCGGGACATTGATTAAAGTAATCGACAGGAATGATCGGTTATAGTTTGGCAGTCGCTGGCGCAGTCTGTTATAATCAGCTTTAGTTGAATCAGGTAGGTGATGTTATTCGTTATTTTTAGAGAATGTTCAAATACGCTCTGGCGCCTTGTTATTCTCAGCAGTCGAAGAACTGGATGGTTTCCAGTAAAATGTCAGGTATTGGACGCGAGAGGAATAACGGAGTGTATTAAGTTCAGCGTCAGTTGAATCAGGTTAGTGAATTTATTCATTTTTTATAGTATGCTCAAAGTGGCTACGGCAAAGGGATGTGCCATTTTGCACCAGAAAAGCCTGTTATTCAAAACACAATTTGAATAAGATAATTGACGATATTCCTCATTTATATATATATATATATATATATATATATATATATGTTATACAATTAAAATGTTAATGATTACGCGTGTGGTGGTAACAATTCTTTAAATCGAGTTTGCGAGCTTGAAGTAAACACCAATTTCATTGTATTTAACCAGTCGTCGAACAACATAGCAAAACTACAGTCAGTCATAGGTACTGACTATGTGACTTTCCATGATCATATATATATATATATATATATATATATATATATATATATATATATATATATATATTCTTTTGAAATGCGAGCTTTAATAAAATTCATTGTTCCCTTCTTGTGTGCAAAAACAAAAAGAAATTTTATCAGATATAAGAAAATTTTCTTTCTCATGGTCTTCTCAAATATCTACTCATGAACATATCTTTATATATAAATTGGAAAGCAAAACAAGATAGAAATATTTGAACATAGAGAGAGTGTGGAAAATAGAAACCAATCAAATTGCGTGCGTCACATCCAGTTCAAGCTCAATGCTTGTACGTGCTTCTTCTGCTTACATAAATCCGGCTGCAATTTGTTTATCCATAAGGCTTCGTATGTGGCTAGCTCCCTTTTGTTTTTGCATTTAGTAATTACTTTGAATGCTACGTCTGGAGAACATACGTGCGATGTTTCGATGATGTGTAGCGCAATAGCAGACGTGTATTCACCATTTGATTTAAAACAGGCGTTCAAGTTGCAATGTTCCCTCATTCGAGTAATTAACCGTCTGGTCAATCGGCCTACGTAAGTTGATCGACAACTTGCGCATGTATATTGATAAATAATATTTGATATCGACATTAACGGCTGTTTCTCTTTGATTGCTGGTAAAGGCAAGTGTGTTACCCTAAATAACACTCGTAGTTTGGCTGCATTAAATGTGCGTGTCAATGCTGCTTCAACTTTCTTTTGTGCCATTCGGGAAACTGCATCCCCCTTAAATGGGATGTTTAGGTAGACTGTTTTCTTTTCTGGCCCATAATACGTCTGTTTCTGGTTAACTCCCCTTTTAATAATTGATTCAATTAATTGTCTGGGATAGCCATTAGACATTAAATCGTTAATTGCTTTATTATATTCATTTTCTCTAGAATCTTGACTAACCAACCTGTCAATTCTTGAGAAGCAACCACGAACTGTTGATAATTTATATTGAAATGGCACAAAACTGCTGTAATGCAAATACTGTGCAGATCATGTTGGTTTATGGTAAATTGTTCTGTTTAATTTACCATTAGTTTCTTTCTTTAATAGTACATCTAGGAAAGGCAGACAGTCATCTTTCTCGTGCTCTGACGTGAAACCGATATTCTTATGTGCTTTGTGGAAACTTTGAAGCAATGTTCGTGATTGCGACCTGTTCTTAAGTACAAGAAATATATCATCCACGTACCGTATATATTGAACACATTTACTTCTGTCACTCTTTAATGATGTATTTTCTAGGTGCCCTAGAAAAATCTCAGCCAACACTGGAGATAAGGGGCTTCCCATTGCGACACCATCAGTCTGTTTGTAGATGTTTCCATTAAAACGAAATCGTACGTCTTTCGTGCATAATAAGATAAGCTTGCGTAGAGTTTGACCTGGCACCGGCGATGGTAATATATCGTGTTCTACCGCTTTGACTATAATGTCAATGGTTTCATCAATTGGAACATTTGTAAACAAAGACGTAACATCAAAAGATACCATAATCTTGTTTTTAACATTTATATCTTGAATTTTGTTTACAAACTCAAACGAATCGGCAACCGAATGATTACCTAGTAGTTTACGTAATGGTTCAAGTAAACGAACTAGCCATTTAGCTAGTGCATGAAACGGAGAATTTACCATTGATAAAATTGGCCTCATAGGACAACCTCTTTTGTGCGTTTTTGGTAATCCGTACATTATTGGTGTAAATGATCCAACTGGCTTGAGCTTCTGTGCAGTGGCCTCATCAATAAAGCCGGCATCTGTCAAAATCTTAATTTCATTTATCACTTTGCGCTCCACCTTGTCTATTTCATCTGATTTGTCGTCTAGACGTGTGAATTTTGTATTGTCATTTAACACGTTTTCCATCTTTTGTTGATAAAATTTCATTTTGTTTTTGCACACAAGAATGGAACAATGAATTTTATTAAAGCTCGCAATTCAAAAGAATATATATATATATATATATATATATATATATATATATATATATATATATATATATATTAGTTAGAAATTTAGACTAAAGGTTTAATTACATTTAGCAAGCAATAATGGATTTGTAAACATTGGAAATTTTATTTGTTTACGACCGTAGGGCAGTTGTAGTAATTTGATCATGTGACGAGTCTTTCCTAGTGAAATGCTTTGTGTGCTTACAGTCGTTTAGCTAAATCAGTGTGTAGGGAATGTTTTCATTTTCTTTGCAATATCTTCTTGCGATAACACGTCCCAAGCAGGAGTATATTGCTACGCCTTGGTAGCAGCTCATTAGCAGAGAAAATAGTGAGTTTCTATATTTTGTTGAGTATAGATATGCAAATTATTATATTACAAATATCTGCTTCGTATTTTCGTTAAATAGGCTTTATTTATACCTTGACCAATATAACATTAAAATTAATATGCAAAAAGACATAAAAATATTATGAATTGAGTGACCTTCATTGATCCGGCATTATCGAACAGATACCTCGTTACATGGAGACGTATTATTGAAATGAACACCAATACAAATAAACTGGGTGGATAGATCATGAGATTGCAATGCAGACGTGCCCAGGTACAGGCAATGTCAGCGACATTCTCGACAGTACGTGAAATTTCTCAATTGGGACGAAATCGATCTAGTGTTTATATCAAAGTCGCAAACATGATTCAAAATAATCTCGTACACTTTAGTTTCGTGCCTATTAGCGACTCATAAGTAGGAGCCGGTATTATGCACTAAACGAACAATATATTTGGTTGAGAAATGTAGAAGAACTAGACAGTTCAATTTCAAAACAATGGATTTCAAGGTATGCTAAATTGCATCGAAATTGCGAATTACAACACAACCTGAATACCTGTTACTTCAGTAAAACTATAAAATCTGGACATGATATATATATATATATATATATATATATATATATATATATATATATATATATATATATGTGTGTGTGTGTGTGTATAAACTTTTTTTGTTAAACGTAACTGAAATAATAATAGAATAATGAAAGCTGTCGCACATTTTTTAGGTTAACAAATTCTTTGTACAAACAAACCGTACAAGAAGTTGCGCGTCAGAAGAGAGAAACAACAGAAACTTTGTTTGAGATGGAACTTACTAAGATGGCTCTGAAAATGACAGCAGAAGTTCATCAACCGCCTGTAAAACTGGTTGCAAAACAAAACGCGATTGCATTTTGCGGAAGATCAGTTCGAAAACAGGCAGCGGATGAAAAAATGCATATTAATGATCAACAAGCTGCGACACAGTCAAACAACAACAATGCGACTTTTGACTATAGACAAAGAGAGAAATTGGCAGAAATTTATCCTGAAACTGTTGAAGAGTTTCAAGTTCCGCCGGCACAATTAAACATAAACGAGATTGTCGAAGATGGAACAAATCAACAGTTAATGGTAGACTATGAGCTTTCCGCGGTGCAGTTAGAATTTCCGACGTCACAGTTTAACATTCTTGTATTACTTGAAGAAAACATATCCAATTTCACAGAACATATTGGCCAAAACAATAACATTTCTTTGTTATTTCTCTTTTAGTTTTATAAATATATTTGTTTAATGATTAAAAGTCTTGATGGTAAACTTTTGTTTGTTTAATGTTTGAATAATGCATTGAAATTGGTATATCCTGAATGGGATGGCACCTATGGGAAATAATGCTCTTGCATGTGGATATTCTCGTAAGGGAGTTAAGAGTTTTCTTGCATTTTCTACCCTGTGTAACAGTTTTTCCGTACGGCAGATATATATATATATATTCATTTATATAAAGTCCTTGAATAATACTTTGATTTCAAATCGCGTATCAAGGTGGCTCTCTGTCTTTCGGAAAAAATATGTGATTGGAGATGAATTGTTAAAACTTCTGGCTGAAAGCGATGCAAAAGACGCTCCAAATGGAGGGAGGAAGGACCATGAGGCATACGTTTGTATATAAATGATAATTTCATGCCGTGCTCTGCCGTTTCATACTAATTTGTATTGCAAATAACCTTGGGGTACCTGCACCGCTAACTTTCATCGGTCTTCGGGCCGCACGCCTATTTGCCAAAATCCCTGTTTAAGATCAAGTACGGCAAACCGTTTGCATCCCGCTAGCTGTAGGAAAATATCACGCAGGGTGGGCATGAGATATGGGTCAGGTTTAGTCACTGAGTTTAATTTCCGGAAATCAGCCGCCGGTTGGAGCGAACCATCCTTTTTCGTAACGTAAACCATCGTTGCTCAAAAACCCGATGAAGACGGTTCAAGAACGCCGGCTTCTTTCATTTCTTGGGTTGCTCGAGTCACTGCTGCCAATTTATTTTGAGGAGTACCATATACTTTTGGTGGTTCGTAGCCTTCATTTTGTTCTAGCCATAGTTTAAACTGGTTGACCGTCAGACCTGGACACTCGCTGCAATCGGACAGTTGGAATATAATGTTATATTTGGTTTGAAAATTCTTCCACCACTCGGGAAGACAACTGGTCTTCTCTTGCACCTTAGTGTTACATATAGACTTTATTGAATTTATGCTTTCAGGACTCGATATGCATATACGCTTATTTTGACAGTCTATCGTCTTAACTCATTTTCTAATGAAATCAAGTTCCAATAAGGGTATTTGCGTATTCGCTACAAAAAATGACGTATGGTAGATATTTTTATTTATTAACAATTTCGTGTCCTATTCGCCCGCATCCACCATCGATGCGCCTGTTGCCTGACATTAGCTTGCTCTCGTAGGTTTTACGTTGTTAATGGCCAAGCCAATAGTAATACCGACACATCAGCTGCAGTATTCAATTGCATTATTACTGGCTGTCCGTTGAAGAGTTCTAAAAATTTACTTTAATTAAAATCCTTACATTTGGCAACGTTTCCCATACTTCTTTTTCTTCGAAGGCCATCTGATTCGGAACAATTTTTAGGTTGTTCTGCTGGTTTTCACTCGATCTACCTCTTTGAGCCTCCAAAGAATTAATATTTTTGCCCTGATCTCGACCACCTATATTTGGGAGATTCTGAATTATATTTCCCCATTGAACTGAGTGGTCTCCAGGAGCACTATATTGAATTTGCTGACACTTAGACGATGTATTCGTCGAAGCTCGTGTACTTATATATTGACTTTGCTTCCACGCCACTGTCTGTTGCCGTCTGTCACAAACTTCCTGATTATACCGCGAAGAATTCGAGTAAGGTATGTCGTTCCTGCCAGATTTCGTAACTCCACACATGCGTGGAGTTGCAATTGCTACATTATTTGTCATCATGGCCGAAATTTGAAGAGCCTGAAATCTTTCTTCCAGGCCTCACTGAACGCTGGATATTGCACCGTATCTGGTAGTATCCAGCAGCATAAACATGATGGCCTCATGTGGTTGCAACCCGGATAAAGACTCAGTTAGCTTGGAGAACCACCGCTTGATACGTGCCATGGTATTGAGGGGCATCTCACCCAGTAATGGTTTGAGACTGTACAATTCCGAAGACACCTCCTGAGGCTTTGATCGGAAGTGGTCCAACACTCGTCTTTTAAATTATTCATAAGTGAGGTCGACCGGAAGTTCCAATTGGACTGCTACTGCCCGGTCAACTAACACCTGGACAGCCACACGCACCGTAGGTTCTCATAATGTAAATTCTTGAGCTCGAACTGATGCTTCAATTTTTTCAAACCAGAAATGTGGCTCAATGGTGCCAACATGGGCTTAAACTGTTATGACGATCGAATAAAGCTCGTCGATTCGGCTGAAAAGGACGGCAAATTTCTTTCTGATTCTTCTTCGGTTCGGTCGCCATTGTTGCGTCTACCTATATTGGCTGGGCTGTGCACGCAGATTCCCTCGGAATTTGCCTAATTCTACAGGTACATTGTTCATTTGTGCATTCAGTCCTTGAATCAACGTTTCCAACCCATCAGAAACCATTTGTTATGGTAACACATATACTTTAGAGCGTCGATTTAGTAAAACAAATTTACAAATATTAATAATTTTATGTTCACTTCAGCTCCAAATCTGCTTCCATCATTATGTTGCTTACTTCGTCCTGATACGGGCGTTTCTGCGAGGACTGTATGTTGAATTAATACCATCCCAAAATAGGACCATTTGTGCGTTCTTTGTCTAAAAGCTGACTAATGCTACAGCTAACTAGTCAATTTTTCGTTTTGAAGACACGATCGAAACGTGCCAGTGCGCGTGTCTTACGGTAGTTTTGCTATGGTTTTTGACTGATAGCAAATGGACTTGGTATTTATCTTAAATCCGCAAATTTTATTTAATATATAAACACCAAAATAGAAATTTATTATTTGGGTATGAGGAACATGTGTTCAGCGCAAATTAATTCACGTCATCACTTTATTTCGTATAAATTTCTATATGTACATTACGTATACCAAAAGTAACAGTTATGATAATGAAGATTACACATGTAACTGAATGTCAACTTGAATATTTCAACATGGCACAAATTAAACACACATGAATTGGTAAACGCCATTTTAATTAATTTAGATGACTAGATATCATCATCATCATCATCATCATCATCATCATCATCATCATCATCATCATCATCATCATGTCCAGCCATACGAAAGTCTAAAAAGACTAATATTTCACTGCCATATAACCATAAGGAGTGAAAAAAGTATATAAGTGAAAACAGAAACACTATTTTAGACAAATTATTAGTGAGATTTAGGAGAGAGAGAGAGACAAAGTGAGTGAGGCAGAGAGAAGGAAGACCTAGCTACCATGAGTACATTTAACATAATAACTCACAGAAATGAGGCAAACTAAACCTCTTTGCAAAACCATTATGGCCAAGTAAGCATTCGGGCAAGGCAATATCAGCAATACAGTTGACTGAATAAGCACACATTGAACTTTATTGATTAGTTATTGAGCCAAAAATCAGTCGTTATATATATATATATATATATATATATATATATATATATATATATATATATATATATATACGTATATATATGATGATGATGATGATGATGATGATGATGATGATGATGATGATGATGATGATGATGATGATGATGATGATGATGATGATGATGATGATGATGATGAATAAAATACTATATATACTTGATTAAAATTAAAGTGTATGTGTTACCTTTACAAATGGTTCCTGATGGGTTGGAAAAGTTGATTCAAGGACTAAATGCACAAATGAACAATGGAACTGTAGAATTAGGCAAAATACCGAGGGAATCTGCGTGCACGGCCAACGAATATAGGTAGACGCAACAATGGCGACCGAACCGAAGAGGAATCAGAAAGAAATTTGCCGTCCTTTTCAGCCGAATCGACGAGCTTTATTCGAACGCCATAAAAGTTTACACCATTGAGCCACATTTCTGGTTTGAAAAATTTGAAGCATCAGTTCGAGCTCAAGAATTTACATTATGAGAACCTACGGTGCGTGTGGCTGTCCAGGTGTTAGTTGACCGGGCAGTAGCAGTCCAATTGTAATTTCCGGTCGACCTCACTTATGAATAATTTAACAGACGAGTGTTGGACCACTTCCTATCAAAGCCTCAGGAGGTGTCTTCGGAATTGTACAGTCTCAAACCATTCTGGGTGAGATGCCCCTCGATACAATGGAACGTGTCAAGCGATGGTTCTCCAAGCTAACTGAGTCTTAATCCGGGTTGCAACCACATGAAACCATCATGTTTATGGTGCTGGATACTACCAGATACGGTGCAATATCCAGCGTTCAGTGAGGCCTGGAATAAAGACTTCAGGCACTTCAAAGTTGGGCCATGATGACAAACAAAGTAGCAGTTGCAACTCCACGCATGTGTGCGGTTACGACATCTGTTGTTCGACGACTGGTTAAATAGAATGGGATTGATGTTTACTTCAAGCTCGCAAACTTGATTTAAAGTATTTTTTTGCACCACCCGCGCAAACAATTATTGTTAAATTGTATTGCCTATATATGTATATGTGGCGAAGGCTACAAACAGTTAATGTTCGTAACTGCATAGAAATTGTGCAGCTGACATTTCCAGTCAAGTGCAATGTATGCGAGACTGCTAGATGTGAGAGACGCATATCTAAATTTAATTTCCATATATATTCAATGCGGTTTGTTCCTCGATAGTCAGTTTGCCGTCGTACTCTGATGATGATCAAGGAAGGTCGAAACGCGTCAGTGCGTTGCGGCTGGCGGTAGTTTTGTTATGTTGTTCGACGACTGGTTAAATACAATCGGATTGGTGTTTACTTCAAGCTCGCAAACTTGATTTAAAGAATTGTTACCACCACCATCGCGATCAATTATTGTTTAAATTGTATTGCCTATATATGTATATGTGGCGAAAGCTGCAAACAGTTAATGTTCGTGATTGCATAGAAATTGTGTAGCCGACATTTCCAGTCAAGTTCAATGTATGCGAGACTGCTAGAGATGAGAGCTGCATATCTAAATTTGATTTCCATATATATTCAATGCGGTTTGATCCTCGCTAGTCAGTTTGCCGCCGTACTCTGATGATGATCAAGGAAGGTCGAAACGCGTCAGTGCGTTGCGGCCGGCGGTAGTTTTGTTACGTTGTTCGACGACTGGTTAAATACAATGGGATTGGTGTTTACTTCAAGCTCGCAAACTTGATTTAAAGATTTGTTACCACCACCCGCGCAAACATTTATTGTTAAAAAAGTGTCATGATGTTTGTATAATATTGATTGATCAAGCGTGAATGGATATAATTTCAGGCTTTCAGAGATTGCTAACAAGTTCAAAACGAATAAATAAAAATTTGAATTTTTGCGGGGTGCCAGCTTCATATTTTGCAATGCCGCGTTTTGCGTACGTGGGTTGCAGCTATGCACTAACAGTTTCACATAGATCCGATTGATCAACATTTCCAAGTATGCATCTGTTTTGCCTTCGATCAGGCTGGGTGCGAATTCGTCACTTTCTTCCAAAGGCTTTTACATCGTTCATACCAACCATTGGAAATGCGTTGTTAAACAAAGATTACGTAGCACCGCATTTCCAATGGTTAGCATGAATGATGGTGAAGCCTTTGGAAGAAAGTGACGAATTCGCACCCAGTCTGATCGAAGGCAAAACAGATGCATACTTGGAAATGTTGATCAATCGGATCTGTGTGAAATTGTTAGTGCATAGCTGCAACCCACGTACGCAAAACGCGGCATTGCAAAATATGAAGCTGGCACCCCGCAAAAATTCAAATTTTTATTTATTCGTTTTGAACTTGTTAGCAATCTCTGAAAGCCTAAAATTATATATATATATATATATATATATATATATATATATATATATATATATATATATTTATATTTATTTATTTATTTATTCATTTATAAAGCCGTCGAAAATCCTACCTCTTTTTTTCATAATTATACCTTAAAATAATTCGTAAACTCTCAGAATTATTTTCTTCGATTTAAGGGCAGGAAGTAGTTTAAATCCATCAATTATAAACATATTTCTTTTAAATAAGGTAAATAAAAATATACAATAACGCACAATTATATTTGAAGTTTTAAATTTTTAACTGAAAGTTATTGAAAGAAACTGTTTTTGTTTTGTATGGTACTTTATACGAAAAGTTCTTTTACATATTTTCCCTTTAATGCTTCATATTCCACAATTTCGTAAAAAATGTATACAAGTAACATCGTAACTTCAACTGTATTTGGCAAAACAACAACAGTTTAAAGTAAAGACTCAAGTAATTATCGTTGATAGAATACGTGAGGTCAATATTTTGCAAATAATTAATCGGAATTATCATGGAAATCTGGATGAGTACACAAAGTTTCCAGTTGGTCAGTGGCAAAATCATCTGCACTAGCAACCTCCGCGTACAAGACCTGAACAAGTGTAGGGTTTTCTGTGCCATAGTGAAATGTTTCAACAGCTGGCGGGACTAGGAGATGATAACTTCTTTGCTCCTCTATTCGATTACCGATCAGATTAGTTGGTGAGTGTAAAGTGTCATCATTTGTCCCGTCAAAAACAATAAATATCTCAGACGATGGCGCGTGCTCTATCTCGTGGTGAAAATTAGGCTGAGAATTCTCAATCGGTTCGAATATACTGCCAGATCTTATTTCAGCCATAAATACATTGTCACGAGCGTCATTGTTGAACGCTTTTGGTACGTACATCTAAAAGATTAAAGGAAAAATATACCCAAATTATAAAATGCCTTTTTTATGATGAATTCGTAATTCCACAAAATATGATTAATCTGCTATGGATTGACATGAGCTCAATATCGGAACACATTAGATTGAAAATCGGGAATGGATTCAAAACTAGTACTAGTTAGCACACTTATTTATAAACATTTGATTAAGCAAGTTTAACTAAACTTCGAACATAACTGCGCAAAGTCAATATTCTGAGGAATGATTTCAGAAAATGCATACCAGCAGGTTTATTAAACTCTGACAAATAAATTGAACATATTAATAACTCTCGTGCACAAGCAAAGGCAGATGTTAGTTCAATGTGTACAATTGTGAGAAAGAAATCTATTGTTGGTCCGCAAAATCCTATTCCCTAATTCCCACATGAAAGCCAGCTGACCAACTTTTGTAACAGGATTTCAGTTAACATTTATTTGCGTAAACATTCGAAGATTTGGTGGGCAGAAAATTTAAGTTGATTACTGAGCCAGTGCCCATCTCGTTTATAAAATAGGTAGATAGATAGATTGATAGATAGACCGATATAAATATAACAATAGATGGATGAATAAGTGGTTGTATAAATATATAGATAAATAAATGGATATATATATATATATATATATTGATAGATAGAAAAATTAAAATTTATTTAGATATTTAGACATATAACTAAATTTGAAGTTAGACGCAATTTTAGCAAAAAAATTTAAATAATGCACAAAGGAAATTTTTATTTGCGTACGATCTAGCAATTAGACATAGTAAAGGTAGTTTTACTGTACCTTACATTGGAACTGATCTAAATGAGACGAGCTCCAATTGCAATCGGGGTTTGTTTTGGTTGCCTACAGATTGAGTTTATGTAGAAGATTCTGAGTACTTAGTGCTGTCTATAAATATGCATATTCATTGGAATGGTTAGTTGGTATAACGGGTAGTCTTAATGATTTTATGTTTTATTTTTGAAATTAGTACAACCAAGTCATATTTCTTTCAGTTTTATTGAATTTAGCATCAGAGTTTTACTAATTTTACTTTTGATATTTTATTGCGTTGGATTTTGGATTAGCTGTATTCTTTTCATAATCTGTTTGAGAGTTTTATTGTTGAATGTAAAGACTTTATGAATACAGATGATTTAGGCTTGAGTTTTGTCGGTTCCATTTATCATTTGGACTTGTGTTCTTTTTGTTTGTAGTTATTTAAAAGTCATTAAAATTTTTATGCCAGATTTGAAATGGCAGAAGTACGTTACCTTGTCTTCTGTGTGGAAGAAACTTGTTATGTTTTGTAGGGAGTAGTAAAATTTTCTAAAATGAAGATTCAAGTATATTTGGTAATGAGTTGACTCTCCATAAACACCGTTTTGCACGTTGTAAAGTAACTTCTTCATGTTCGAGCTTACTAAGCAACAAAGAAAAGTTACCAATGATTTTCTATTCTTTGTTTTTGTTACAAGTTTTTTCAATATTTCGCCAGTAATATGATGGCTTACAGTTAAATACTGTTTTTTGCAAAGAACTAATATATATATGCAATAATGTATTAGGTGTTGCGAACCTAGCAACAAATTAGTTCAGTTGTGAACAGAAGGATAGACCAAAGGCAGCATGATCGGAAAGTATAATCTCATGCATATTCGTTTCGTGCTTACTGGCGACTCATCAGTAGGAGCCGGTATTACGCCCTTTAACCACTATATATTTGGTCAAAGAATGTGGAATAATAGGACGGTACAATCTCCTAGACGAATGTGTAAACCTGCAATAGTGAAGCTAACATCATCTAAAGTCAACGACAATGCGATTTCAACGCTAACTCACACTATATAATATATATATATACCGAGTTTGGTTATGCTGTCTCTCGTCTTTATTGTTTGTATTCATTTGTATACATAGAGATGCGGACGCCCAGCTTGATGCCATAAGTGCATGTTTTCGGGTTGAGCAGTCTTGATGTGGGAATCTCAATAAGCACATGTGGCGATTTTTGAAATTGTCATCATATGAGCGGTTCTCTTGAGTTATCGGTTACTAACACAATAACTATAGTGTTAGTATCCTTTACAGACTCGGTATATATATTACATAGTGTGCGTTAGCGTTGAAGTCGCATTGTCGTTGACTTAAGATGATGTTAGCTTCACTATTGCAGGTTTACACATTCGTCTAGGAGATTGTACCGTCCTGTTATTACACATTCTTTGACCAAATATATAGTGGATAAAGGGCGTAATACCGACTCCTACTGATGAGTCGCCAGTAAGCACGAAACGAATGTACATGAGATTATACTTTCTGTTCATGCTGCCTTTGGTTTATCCTTCCGATCACAACTGAACTAATTTGTTAGTAGTTTCGCAACACCTAATACATACTTGGATATGATGGCTTGCCTGAAGAGTATTGATCAGCAGCAACAAATTATCTAATATAAATTTATTCTCAAGGTTTTCAATAAATGTATCTTTATTACATTTAAGCTTGTCGGACGCAAATTCATGAAATGTTGTTATTAAGTTTTTGTATGTTTAAATCGCATGTTGTGTCATTCTTTCATTAATGTTTCGCTTCATTTCAAAAAGTTTTTATTCAAATACAAAACTATTCAACCAAATCGCAAAAATATACGAAAACAAAATTTAAAATTAATTCAGTTCTTTTTTGCATTTGGAAGGAAATTATTATTAATAAAGTTAAAAATTATAAAAATTGCTATCACCGCCCGCGCAATCAATGCACGTTTAATTATATAAATGTTTAACATGGAGGCGAAAAAGTTACACAGACTTTCCTTTATTGAAGTACCGGCGGAACCCTTAAACACGATAACTGATCAGTGCACTTAACAAACAAAACTAGATTCAACTTAAAACCTAGTTAATAAACAAGTAACTATCGAAAATTTAGATAATTTATTTAACCTTCATACACAAATCAAGCAGCAATCAAATCTGCCTGCAGATTAAAAATGCAAAAGACATTACTTTTGTATACAAATGAACTGCCATTTAATGGAAATAAAATTGTCAAATTAATTTATAATAGACACCATTCTTCAAATTTAATATAATAAATAAATCCGCAAATTACCTGCTCCCATCTCCATTGAAAGTAGACCAGAATGATCAGCAATATGAGCAGCAGCATTATTCAATACAGACAAATTATGTCTTATCACTTCCTCCAATTCGAACTGGGTGCGTTTTGTATATCGCCTATGCAAAGCAGCTGCAGTTCCATTGGGATAATTAGTTAATCCATAAACAAGATTAAACAAATTTGGCTTTAGCTTTCCATTACAATGTTCCTGAGAAATATAAAAATTATAAATACCTCAATAAAGCGAAAGAAAGTTTCTCCAGTAAGCAAAGCATCGCTACCAGCTTGATGCTTTTCCCCGAATCTTGGCACTCCTAATGCGTCCGCTAATTTCTGCAATCCACCTTTAAAGAGCTTGTACTCGTTCATCATCGATTTGACATCGACAATCCTCGGAAAATAGATTTGCATTTGACATTGAAAATCTTCATACGCATCAGGCATGCAAGGCCAATTTGTGCACAGCTTCATCATGTACGCAAAATCGTAAGCGCTTAACCATGAATAAATTTAACAACTTACCTATGAAACCCAACCCATGTTATTTCATCATTAAATATAAGACCACTTGTACGGAGAGTTTCTGCAAACATATGTGGTTCAATGCCGTGATATGTTAACTTGTTGAAATCAACACCACATTTGTTCAACAGTTGAATAGAATCAGCTGCGTGTATCTCGAAATTCACATCCCATTTTAAGTTAAACTGCACAGTAGAAATGTGGTCGATGCATTTTCCATTTTTATTGAAAAAACTAAATCCGATCTGTATGGGCTTCAGCATATCTACATTTACTTTGATAGTATTATAAGCCACATCATAGTTACTGGCAAAGTCACCGAATAACTCCGCGACAACACCGGGGAATTCTGTGTCTATGGCAACATAACGGGTATCTGGAAGCAATTTTCGGACTAATTGCATGCCTTCATTGAAATTATGGCCCCATACATCCATCACACGAATACTAGGCAGTGTCCCATTGTGAGGCTCAAGAGTCGTATGGGAGCAGCCATAGCTTTGCTGCGAATACTTCTGATTATTATGTTCAATATGATGCATATGAGCGTGATTGAGATGCCCATGGTGGTAGGATGGAAAAACATCTGTTGCAACTGCCATACCACCATGTAATCCTGATTCTCCGTTGTGAGTGCTAAACGACGAATCTGAACGCACGCTAGCCAAAGAATAGTCATATGCGTTTTGCGTTACTGATGATAAGTCTCGGAAGAGGTTCATCGTTATACATAAGTGACACATATTGTGTATTTACCTGAAAGAAGTTATAATAGATTAGTATATTAAATAGTATGAAAAACTGAGATTGTTTGTAAACCTACAAATATATTGTAAACGTAATCACATGTAACAATATTCAGGCTAATGCTTATATATTTGTTTACCATGCAAGCATTGTACTACGCAGCATCGATTCTGTAAGGTTAAAACTGTGACTCATATATTAAAGCCTTGTTTCCTCAAGATTAATACAAATACCCCTAAAAACGATTTTTTAGTTTTTTTTTATATAGTGGGCAATTGGAAAGAGTATGCTTCCGCAACACTGCACACTGGCATATGAATCTAGAAATAGATTTCGCACGAAAACAGAATGACTAAACCGCCTGTTCCTGACTATTCAAATTCGCTAGAGTGAAAAAAAACGTAGCCTTGTTAAAATACATTAAGAGTACGAAGATAAAATGTATGTGCTCTCGGAAATCAATTCAAGATATTATATTTTGTAAGACAAATCCAGATGGAACTCGAACCGAAATAGAGAGGGCTCTCTGACATCGGGACTAACTGCAGATAACTGAAACCGAACACAATCCTTCACAATAGAATAGAAGAGAATTGAATTGAATTGAATTGAATTGGATTGCCCCGATGCTCGGAAATTATCTTTTGACTTCAAGAATGTGTCCTACTTCTGCCTCAATTTTTGATCTTGTGTTGTCTACATAATATAAATGCAAAACCTGAATTTATCATGAATTGATTGATATATACTACAAAAATTGAAAACTTACTTGCAATTCCTCAAACTGAATTCTCCAAATTCGTTACCGTAGTTCTAATAGAGCCAAAAACGTGTTCTGCTAATGCCAGAATGCAAAAAAGTGAAATGCATGCTCTTGTTGACCGCAAAATGAAGAAATGTAAACAAATAGAATTTTATTTTATAGCTTACTAAACAAACAAAATTCCATTAACCAGAGAAAACAAAATGCTAATTAACTGTAAACAAATAAAACAGTGATTTGAACTCAATATTTTGCGGTGTGTAAGCATTCAGGTTATCAATGCCGCGTTTTGCGTACGCGGGTAATAGCTGTACACGGGCAGTTACACAAAGATCCGATTTGTCACTATTTCCAATTTTGTTTTGTCTTTGATCGGGTTGACTCATTTTTACTTCAATTGGAAATGCGGTTCTATCACATCTTTGTTTACTGGCGACGTTTCGGTGCCTACTTTCCAGCACCATCATCAGGCAACACAACACTGATCACAATAGCAGATTTAAGCAAATGTGGTAACCTCGTTCCAAAACCATTCTATTTATATATATTTGACTCAACACTATTTTAATCATAGAATTTGTCTCAGTAACTAAACTCAATATATAACTTTTTATAATTAGCAGACCAATCATTACCTCACCTATACCTCATCTCATCTCGTATGCAGAATATTTTAGGGGAGAGAGACAGTATCGAACCTTTTGTTATTTGTTATAACTGTATTGCTACTATGTCACGGTAATCAAAATTTAAAAATGCTAAAACTAAAACCTTGACTGTCATATACTGTATTTTATTTAAAGCCGGGAACTCTAATGTATACAATGGTGTGTGAGGTATTGCGCACATAGCAACAAATTAGTTCAAATATGGAGCAGCAAGTAACGTAGATGGATGGAGAGTGAATATTATATCGACGCTTAGGTGAACGATTAAAGAGAGAAAGATAGAGATAGCCTGGACAACTAACGTTTTTCAAAAAACTAATCGTAAGCACAATGCGAAGTTAATCAACTATTGGAAATAATTGCATAAGAATATTTTCTCATATGACTAAAATAATTCATTATATCTATATACATATATATCTAAATATAATATCGTAAAACCTTTATATATATATATATATATATATATATAAATAGAGAGAGAGAGAAAAAGGACCATTGATAATTATTAAATATGAATAATTTCTATTCTTATTATATATTTATTTATTACGTTAGTCACACCTTATATCAATATATAAAATACATGTCAATACGTATAAAAACATATATATGAATATAAGCAACAGTATGAGACCAACATCCCTAATCCTATATATATATATATATATATATATATATATATATATATATATATATATCTTTATTATATCAATGCCCTTTTAATTAACACAGTATTCTTATAATTAGGAAAACATCACAAATAACAAAGTGGATAAGGCCATTTATTTCGTGAATACTAATCATCTCTTATACAATCATACTTATTTATACATTTTGGGTTGTCAATTGGTTATGTTATCGGTGACAAATCTGACTCGTTATTACTGCTGTTTCTTGTTTTGACTAGTAGGTGAGTGTGTATGCGTTTGTGTTTGTGTTGTGTATGTGTGTTTGCATGTAAAGGTCATTCTCGCAGTATTGCGAAGTGATGTCTGAGATCTTGTCATTATTGTTTTGATAACTTGAGAGTTAGCCATTTGTGCAAATTGTTCACTGTTATCTATACAAGTGCTGTTTTTCCCAGTATAGTTAATTGTTTCACCCCGCTGCGCGAGAGTGCTATTTTCGCTTGGTAACAACGCTAATGTTGATTGTCTTGTTAAACGCTCACACTGTTTGGAGACTTCTGTCATCGTATGCGCCTCTGTTATCTCAACTTCACCTTGTTGCCAATCCGATTGTACGTTTGTTGATTCTAATCCAGGGCCTGTTGGTTCTTGGCTGGGTACTAGTATATTGTTGTTGAATTTTGTTATCCTTGGCCAGTCGATAAGGATATCATGTTGATGAAACTTTTGAATGTTAAGTTCAGGTGTTTGTTGTTTTATGTAAAGCGCTTCGTAGATAAAAAGTAATTTTTCAGATTTTGCTTTGTGTAGAATTGTGAAATTGGTCGAATTGACAGGGTGCCCCGTTGCTAATATATGATCGGAAATAGCTGATTTTCCAGACGGTGGCAAGCCTTTGTTAATCAATTTCTGTGGCAAATGTTGCTGGATTCTGCTTATCAATTGCTTCTTCGTACGTCCGATATATGTGCTACCGCACATACATGAGAATTTATAGACTATGAATGATTTGGAGAGAAGTGGCAATTGATCTTTGGTATCCAACCTCATGATTCTCTGTGTACTGAATGTCATATTAACTTTAACACTGGGAAAGTTGTCCTTAGTTATTCTATTCAGCCGCCGTGCAATTATTGAGGCTGGTATGTCGCCTCTAAATGGTAAGTTCAGGAAAACCTGCTTGCCGGTATCCTCTCTAGTACGAATCTGCCGTGGTCTGATGTTGACATCAATGAACCGCTCTGGGTAGTTGTTCATTAGCAAAATTTTCCTCAGGTAGCCCAGTTCTTCCTCAATCTTGTGTTCAGAGCAGATCTTCCTGATTCTGTTTGCTAGGTTGTTTACTAAGTTTATTTTGTGGGATTTTGGCACACTCCTGTTGTAGTGAATGTATTGTCCGGTGAAAGCGAATTTTCTATATATGGCCAGTGTCAAATCTCGGTTTGCTTCTCGAGTGAGTTTGATGTCAAGGAAGGGAAAACTGTCGTCTTTCTCTACCTCGAGAGTGAATTTGATGTCCGGATCGACTCCATTTGCTTGTTTGAGGATTTCGGAAGGGTCTGCTGCTTCTGAGATGAACAACAAGATATCATCTACATACCTTTTGTAGAATGCGCACTGGTCAATTATACCTTTCAGACTCGTTTTTTCCAGGTGATACATGTATACATCTGCCAGGAGGGGTGCGATGCAGCTTCCCATAGCTACACCATTGATCTGGCGATAGTATATACCTTCGAAGGTAAATTGCACGTTTTTAGTACATGCTAATATGAGGTCTTTGATGTCATTGGTGTCTATAGGGAAGTCAAAAATCTCATTTTTGATGAGATCACACAAGATCTCCGTTGTCTTATCCAGTGGTATGTTTGTAAATAAGGATGAGACGTCAAGCGAGACCATCTTATTCTGTAGGATGTTCTTCCCCTTCAGTTCATTTGCTAATTCGAAAGAGTCCTTGATAGTGTTAGTGTTTATGATGCTCCGTATTGGTTCAAGTAGTTTGCAGAGAAACTTGGCTGGTTTATGTTGTGGAGCGTTGATCATTGACATAATGGGCCGCATCGAAGGAGCTCCTGAGGCTGTCAAGGCTTTGTGAGTTTTTGGTTTGCCGTACAATCTTGCGGTGTTTGTTCCGACTGGTTTTGCTTTTTGTATGTCTTCTGTGAGTTTTGATTTAACCTCGGAGTCAGCCGTCGAAGTTAGCACATGTTTTTCCATCTTTTTCAAAATTGTATTAATTATTGATTCGATGTTCGTTGAATCATCTTTCTGTTTGATGTCATGCTTAAATTTGGATGGATCATTTATTATATCGTTCATGGCCTTCTTGTAAGCGTCCGCCTCAAGTATAACAATTCCTGATCCTTTGTCGGGTGTGGCAAGTCGTATGGATTTGTCTGATTGGAGTTTTCTGAGTTCGTCTATGTGCTGTTTTGTGATGATTTGGCTGCCTTTGAATTCCTTCTTGTATTGTTCTAGTGCGCTTACTATCTCAGCTTTCAGTCCTTGTCCATTGAATGCATGTGGGGCGGTGTCTTTCGTTAAGTCATTGTAGAAATTTTCCGTTCCAGCCTGAATGTCAATAATGTCCCGTTCACTTAGATTTTTCTTGACTACGCAGAATTTTGCTCCTAAGGAGAGTAATTCTTTCTGGTGTTTTGACAAGATCACTTTTGAATAATTGTGAATAAAAGCGTCTGGGTTGGTAGGAAATTTTGATTGCGTAGGAAATTTGTCCAGGTCTCTCGTGAGGTTCTTGGTTTCTTTTTCCGCTGTTATATTCATCAGTGTTTCTATCTTCTTTGTGAAAGCGGTGTATTCGCCGTCATTCAGTCTTGCAATTCGACAACCCAGTGATTGAATGATGCTCTCAGCGTCTTGCAGTTTTGCTTGGTTGTCCTCGATACCATTAAGCAATAAGCGACTTATAAGTTTATTCGTCGGTTTTTGGTTATTTCTTCTGCATTGCTTGAGGAATCGTTTTGGCACAACATCTGATTCTAAACACGATTTGAAGAACTTAATCCTTTCTAGAAGTTTGGCACACGTACAGTTGGCTGCAATATAGGTGTTTAGTTCCTTACGGGTAAAAGGCTGACCCCGCTCTTTGATAATCTTTATGATATCCATGCCGTTTTAATTAACACAGTATTCTTATAATTAGGAAAACAACACATAAATAACACAGTGGATAAAGGCCATTTATTTCGTGAATACTAAACATCTCTTATACAATCATACATATTTATACATTTTGGGTTTTCAATTGATTATGCTATTGGTACGAATAAACTTATAAGTCGCTTATTGCTTAATGGTATCGAGGACAACCAATCAAAACTGCAAGACGCTGAGAGCATCATTCAATCACTGGGTTGTCGAATTGCAAGACTGAACGACGGCGAATACACCGCTTTCACAAAGAAGATAGAAACACTGATGAAAATAACAGCGGAAAAAGAAACCAAGAACCTCACGAGAGACCTGGATAAATTTCCTACGCAATCAAAATTTCCTACCAACCCAGACGCTTTTATTCACAATTATTCAAAAGTGAGCTTGTCAAAACATCAGAAAGAATTACTCTCCTTAGGAGCAAAATTCTGCGTAGTCAAGAAAAATCTAAGTGAACGGGACATTATTGACATTCAGGCTGGAACGGAAAATTTCTACAATGACTTAACGAAAGACACCGCCCCACATACATTCAATGGACAAGGACTGAAAGCTGAGATAGTAAGCGCACTAGAACAATACAAGAAGGAATTCAAAGGCAGCCAAATCATCACAAAACAGCACATAGACGAACTTAGAAAACTCCAATCAGACAAATCCGTACGACTTGCCACACCCGACAAAGGATCAGGAATTGTTATACTTGAGGCGGACGCTTACAAGAAGGCCATGAAGGACATAATAAATGATCCATCCAAATTTAAGCATGACATCAAACAGAAAGATGATTCAACGAACATCGAATCAAGAATTAATGCAATTTTGAAAAAGATGGAAAAAAATGTTCTAACATCGATGGCTGACTCCGAGATTAGATCAAAACTCACAGAAGACATCCAAAAAGCAAAACCAGTCGGAACAAACACCGCAAGATTGTACGGCAAACCAAAACTCACAAAGCCGTGACAGCCTCAGGAGCTCCTTCGATGCGGCCCATTATGTCAATGATCAACGCTCCACAACATAAACCAGCCAAGTTTCTCTGCAAACTACTTGAACCAATACGGAGCATCATAAACACTAACACTATCAAGGACTCTTTCGAATTAGCAAATGAACTGAAGGGGAAGAACATCCTACAGAATAAGATGGTCTCGCTTGACGTCTCATCCTTATTTACAAACATACCACTGGATAAGACAACGGAGATCTTGTGTGATCTCATCAAAAATGAGATTTTTGACTTCCCTATAGACACCAATGACATCAAAGACCTCATATTAGCATGTACTAAAAACGTGCAATTTACCTTCGAAGGTATATACTATCGCCAGATCAATGGTGTAGCTATGGGAAGCTGCATCGCACCCCTCCTGGCAGATGTATACATGTATCACCTGGAAAAAACGAGTCTGAAAGGTATAATTGACCAGTGCGCATTCTACAAAAGGTATGTAGATGATATCTTGTTGTTCATCTCAGAAGCAGCAGACCCTTCCGAAATCCTCAAACAAGCAAATGGAGCCGATCCAGACATCAAATTCACTCTCGAGGTAGAGAAAGACGACAGTTTCCCATTCCTTGACATCAAACTCACTCGAGAAGCAGACGGAGAGTTGACACTGGCCATACATAGAAAATCCACTTTCACTGGACAATACATCCATTACAACAGTAGTGTGCCAAAATCCCACAAAAGAAACTTAGTAAACAACCTAGCGAACAGAATCAGAAAGATCTGCTCTGAACACAAGATTGAGGAAGAACTGGGCTACCTCAGGAATATTCTGCTAATGAACAACTACCCAGAGCGGTTCATTGATGTCAACATTAGACCACGGCAAATTCGTACTAGAGAGGACACCGGCAAGCAGGTTTTCCTAAACTTACCATTTAGAGGCGACATACCAGCCTCAATAATTGCACGGCGGCTGAATAGAATAACTAAGGACAACTTTCCCAGTGTTAAAGTTAATATGACATTCAGTACACAGAGAATCATGAGGTTGGATACCAAAGATCAATTGCCACTTCTCTCCAAATCATTCATAGTCTATAAATTCTCATGTATGTGCGGTAGCACATATATCGGACGTACGAAGAAGCAATTGATAAGCAGAATCCAGCAACATTTGCCACAGAAATTGATTAACAAAGGCTTGCCACCGTCTGGAAAATCAGCTATTTCCGATCATATATTAGCAACGGGGCACCCTGTCAATTCGACCAATTTCACAATTCTACACAAAGCAAAATCTGAAAAATTACTTTTTATCTACGAAGCGCTTTACATAAAACAACAAACACCTGAACTTAACATTCAAAAGTTTCATCAACATGATATCCTTATCGACTGGCCAAGGATAACAAAATTCAACAACAATATACTAGTACCCAGCCAAGAACCAACAGGCCCTCGATTAGAATCAACAAACGTACAATCGGATTGGCAACAAGGTGAAGTTGAGATAACAGAGGCGCATACGATGACAGAAGTCTCCAAACAGTGTGAGCGTTTAACAAGACAATCAACATTAGCGTTGTTACCAAGCGAAAATAGCACTCTCGCGCAGCGGGGTGAAACAATTAACTATACTGGGAAAAACAGCACTTGTATAGATAACAGTGAACAATTTGCACAAATGGCTAACTCTCAAGTTATCAAAACAATCATGACAAGATCTCAGACATCACTTCGCAATACTGCGAGAATGACCTTTACATGCAAACACACATACACAATACAAACACAAACGCATACACACTCACCTACTAGTCAAAACAAGAAACAGCAGTAATAACCAGTCAGATTTGTCACCAAAAACATAACCAATTAACAACCCAAAATGTATAAATATGTATGATTGTATAAGAGACGTTTAGTATTCACGAAATAAATGGCCATTATCCTCTTAGTTATTTGTGTGTTTTTCTTCCTAATTATAAGAATATATATATATATATATATATATATATATATATATATATATATATATATACGTTTGCATATTTCAAATTATTATTTTATTCTTTTCTTACTGTTTTTTTTATTTACCAATTAATCAAATTGTATATTTATTTATTCACACCTTATATAAATATATAAAATACATATAAATATGTATAAAAACATATATATATAAATATAAGCAACAGTGTGAGTCATATATATATATATATATATATATTATGTGTACAGAATAAACCTATCAATCTACCCATAGGCCTATCTATATATCCGTCTATCTATCACATTTTGGTTTCCTCTTAAAAGGATACATGGTAGCTATTAACCATGAATATCTTCTCTATGACTAACGTATTATACATTTATTAAAATATTCCTACCTTACATAAATATAGAAAATATAAGCGACAATGTAAGTCAAATGTGTCTTATCTAATGTTCTATCTACTAACCCTTGCTAAATCGGTATACCGTCTTTTGGAACATTTTTATTGAGAAAAATAAGTATATAGGAAATTGATATTGGTACAGATCATTCGCAACCAGTTTTCTATAAGCGAGGTTTTTTACTTAGGTTCCAACTTAATTCATGTTCCGCAGCCTCACGTTTTCTGACCATAGAAAATGCTTCATTAAATATTGGGCCCAATGATTTTTCTACCGATGTTACATTCATTACACCTTTTCCTGATTTTATTTCAATTGACTCTCTAATTAGTCTAGTTAATCTGTTGCGGTTGCATAACGCGATGCGTTTACATCCTTCCCAGTCTATTTCATGACCCGTTTCCTTCGAATGCCTAGCTAGGTCTGATCTTTGAATGTGTCCATATTTGCAGGCTGTCTTATGTTCACCTCTACGAACCTTTATAGGTCGCATGGTTTCGCCTATATACCTGAGATTACATTCTTTGCAAGGTATCGCATATACTCCTGATGTCTCGAGGGGTTCTACTCTTTCTTTTTGGTTAGGTAGTTTATTGCCTATAGTAAGCGATTGTCTTAAAACTGTTTTAATATTGTATTTAGCTGCTATTATTCTAATTTTCCTGCTCAATTTAGAATCAGGTAATACCATAATTTTGTGCTTCTCCGGTTCCGTTTCCTTCTTTACTTTGTTTATTATATTATTGTTAAATCTCTGTAACATCTCATCTATTAATCTATCTATTATACTTGACTGCATAGAAATTGTTCAGTTGCCATTTCCAGTCAAGTAAAACGTTTGCGAAACTACTAAATTTGAGAGCCGCATATTTAATTTTGCTTTCCATATATACGAAGTGCGCTCTGATCATCGCTATGTATATAATAATATAATATATATAATATAATATGTACCGACTCGGAAACCATAGTGTTAGTATCCGGTACTCATCGATTTCAAAAAAGGAATCAGTTACTAACACAATAGCCATAGTGTTAGTATCCTTTACAGACTCGGTATATATATATTATATAGAGTGAGTTGGCATTGAAGTCGCATTGTCGTGGACTTTAGATTACGTTAGCTTCACTATTGCAGGTTTACACATTCCTCTAGGAGATTGTACCGTCCTATTATTCCACATTCTTCTACCAAATACATAGTGGTTAAAGGGCGTAATACCGGCTCCTACTGATGAGTCGCCAGTAAGCACGAAACGAATGTGCATGAGATTATACATTCCGTTCATGCTGCCTTTGGTTTATCCTTCTGGTCACAACTGAACTAATTTGTTACTAGGTTCGCAAAACCTAATACATACTTGCATATATATTAGTTCTTCGCAACAAACAGTATTTAACTGAGACTCTATATAGTTTTAGCTTCACTAGTGCACCTTTACACTATCGTGTGTAAATTGCACTGTCTTATTATCACACATTCCTCACCCAAATATATATTGGTTAAAGGGCGTAATACCGGCTCCTACTGATGAATCGCCAGTAAGCAGGAAAAAAATGGGCATGAGATTATACTTTCCGTTCATGCTGCCTTTGGTTTATCCTTCTGGTCACTACTGAACTAATTTGTTACTAGGTTCGCAAAACCTAATACATACTTGCATATATATTAGTTATTCGCAACAAAAATTATTTAACTGTAATATATTGAATTGAATGATGTCATGCTTATCGCGAAATGTGATAACTGATATCGATGAAGGCCAGAGTGTATGGTTTAACTGGAGTAACAGGTGATCGGAAATTGTTGTAATTTTCAATTTGGGTGAACTTTAGCATAAATTTATGTCCAGCAGGTTGGTATCATGTACCGACTCGGAAAACATAGTGTTAGTATCCGGTACTCATCGATTTCAAAAAAGGTATCAGTTACTAACACTATAGCCATAGTGTTAGTATCCTTTACAGACTCGGTATATATATTATATAGTGTGAGTTAGCATTGAAGTCGCATTGTCGTTGACTTTAGATTACGTTAGCTTCACTATTACAGGTTTACACATTCGTCTAGGAGATTGTACCGTCCTATTATTCCACATTCTTCTACCAAATATATAGTGGTTAAAGGGCGTAATACCGGCTCCTACTGATGAGTCGCCAGTAAGCACGAAACGAATGTGCATGAGATTATATTTTCCGTTCATGCTGTCTTTCGTGTATCCTTCTGGCCACAACTGGACTAATTTGTTATACGTTTCGCAATACCTAATACATACTTGCATATATATTAGGTCTTTGCAACAAACAGTACTTAAATATTATATATTGATTTGAATGATGTCATGCATACCGCGAAATGTGTTGACTGATATCGATCAAAGCCAGAGTGTATGGATTTACTGGAGTAACAGGAGTTAAGAAATAGTTGTAATTCTCAATGTCGGTGAACTATAGCATACATTTATATCAATCATGTTGGCACCAAGTTCATACATGGAAAACATAGTATTAGTACCATGTACCTTTTTGGTATTATAATGTTGGTATCGAATACTAACACAAAAGCCATAGTGTTAGTATCCTTTACAGACTCAGTATATATAATATATAGAGTGAGTTAGCATTGAAGTCGCATTGTCGAGACTTTATATAATTTTTAATTCACTGCCGCAGGTTTACACATTCTTCTAGGAGAATGTACCGTCCTATTATCCCACATTCCTCACCCAAATATAAAGTGGTTAAAGGGCGTAATACTGACTCCAACTGATGAGTCGCCAGTAAGCACGAAACGGAAGTACATTAGACAAAATTTACTGTTCATGCTGTCTTTGGTGTATCCTTCTGGTCACAACAGAACTAGTTTGTTACTAGGTTCGCAACACCTAATACATACTTGCATATATATTAGTTCTCTGCAACAAACAATATTTAACTGGGTAGTGGTTGTAATTGGTTTTTGCCCATGCTATTTATTTTTTCATTCTTTAAACAAAGGGTTTCCTATGCTGTGCAATTATTTCTTTTTTACAAGAAGTGGACTAAATTTTTATATCTGTATTTCATCTATATACGCATTAAATAAAGGCCAGTATTCAATCTATCTCTGAAAATAAATGTCACACTTATTCCCATCAACAGTGTTGTTGAAATTTCAAATCAATTGGCTAAATTAGACTTTCAATATTTTTATTGGTATACTTTGCAAACAGAGTCTTTTCGCCGGTTTCCAATATTGTATGTTTACCTGTCTTGTTCCTACATATATACAGAAAGAAATTTCAAGGTCAGTCTCCTGCATTGTAGACTAAAGTGAAGCCTGGAACCGTTTACAAGAAAGTCTCTTAACGAGACAAATCAGTAAAGGTAACTGGTTTTCCACACTGCATATTATGAAAGATTATACTTTCATATACTTATTGATGATAGCAACCAGTTGTAATAGGTTGAGCCTCATAAAAAACATTTATTAATGAAAGAATTGCACCTATTTAACGTCGGCAAGTTTCATTATGAAGTTTCTAAATCTACCGGCTAGGGTCAGCTGGTTGGTAAATCGTAAATAAAGATGTAACCAGTCTATTTTAAGAATTGCCTTTTCCACATCATATAATAATTAGTTTATACTTACAAACTACTATGGAAAATGGGCCAAGTATATATGACAAGATCGCAACCTTGTTCAATGTAATTTTTGTCACCGCCCGCGCAACCGATTTTCGTTTAATTATATTAAATATATACCTCAAGTGCAAATGTACCAGTTTAATATCATTGTGGCACCGCATTTCGAAAAAATTATTGACAAATTTTAACATTTCCATCGACATATTTGTGCTTTTTCTGATTTCAAACATTGAATATACGCGTGTAATATTGGATACTTTTATCAAATATCTTATTTAATTTGTAAAACGCCATTAAACCAATAATCAAAACAAATAATTGATTGCTGCTATAATGAGTAAAATCCCAAGTTGAAATGTTCTTTTGAGATTTTTTAACGCCTTTCTAATTTTATTCATTTACAGTCAATTTTATACTGAGTTATGCAGAAGAAGAATACAATTAATTCATTCTCTAGACAATAAAACTTATCATGAGCAAAACGGATATTAATTTAGTATTTAACTCACTAAAATCAGCACTTTAAGATTTAAATTTATGGAATTGAATTAGACCTTAGGATGCATATTTTGGTCATCAATGCCGACTGGATTTTATTGTCGTTGTGATGATTTGAACGCCTCTATGTTTAATTATGCTGCATTGATTGCGTTTTAGCACTGTCCAGGATTGTAAGACCAGCTCGCCGGTAGAAGAAATCAACCTAGCGCAGTTTTAAACCTTCAATACCGACTACACAAATCTATCAATTTCAAGGTTGCACGGCAGTGAAGTGTCGGTATATTACGCTGATTCTATGCTGTTTTATAAACGATAGGTACTTCTGGCAACAGAAACAGAAGTGTTCACGTATCATATGGTGAATATGGAAGAAACTTCACAATAAATCTGTTAAACGAACCAACTTATTGATTCAACTTGTTACACCACAAGGGAATAAAACGCCACCAAATCAAACCGTAGCCATAAAATATTTTTGGTATGACGAGGCAGGCCATTGTATGTATAAATAAGAGAAGGACATTATTTCCTTGTGAATGAAGTACTGAAAAAGTTTTGCACTGGGAAAAATTGCTATGAAAGGAATGAATTAGTACTGAAGCATAAATATTTTCATAAAAAATAGTTTGTTGAAACACAATCGTCAATGTTTAATTGTCAAAGCAAGAAGGAACTATTAACTTTCACGCATATATAGTCGAATAGTTTATTTCTCAATAAGGGCTAGAGTTCATCATTTTGTACTCAGTCTTTTGGTGTTTAAGGGTAGATTGAACTTATCCCGGTATTAAAAATTGAAGAAACATAAATTTATATACGGTAGATCAATTTAAGTATTTGAAAGTCATCAAAAATACTGTCCCTGCTGATAGGCGAAATAACTTGCTAAGAAGGAAACATATCTTCACACATTGTATTACATTTGTCAAAAACTTCGTCCTATCCGCGTTTACGTTTAAATAGTAGAAATTTTATTGAAGAAGAGTTTTAAAATATGAATATTACATGGTAAGAAAATTTGAACTAAGTTTTTCAGAGGTTTCTAGTTCTAATTAAAATCAGTTTATAACATGCATTTAGACATGCAAACTCCCAAAGTCGTAAAATAAAATTGAAGATATTTCAAAACGCCGATCAGGTAATTTCAATTAATTCAGTACCGCACAAAAAACATTCCTTTAAGATATTTCAAAGCGATTTAATATGAAATATAAGCGCATTACATGCTTCGCTAACATGGCCTTCAGATTCAACGTAATTAAAAAGAAATCCAGGCACTAAAATAATTGAAATATCTTTACTGACATTTTTCACGTTTTTTGTGGTAATCAAAGAATGTGATTTCCTGTCTTCGTCGGAACCACTATTAAAACCGCGTTGTATTTCTCCACAAATAGTCGAATGGATATAAAGGTGGAAAAATGGGAAGACATATTTAATCAACTTAATTATATACATATATAATAGGTAGATAGATATTCGTCAATAAATAACAATAAAGACACACATATATTTGGATTAAGAACAAAATAAAGAAATATATATATATATAGATGGATTTATAAAAAAATATATAGAAAAAAAATATACAGACAGACATATAGATAGATAGATAGATAGATATAAAAATATATAGATAGATAGATAGATAGATTGATAGACAGATAGATATATCAAAATATAGATAGATAGATAGATTGATATATAGATAGATAGATAGATAGATTGATAGATAGATAGATAGATAGATAGATAGATAGATAGATAGATAGGTCGGTAAGTAGATAGATAGGTACATAGATAGATAGATAGATAGATAGATAGATATATAGATGGTTTGATATATAGATAGATAGATAGATAGATAGATAGATAGATAGATAGATAGATAGATAGATAGATAGATAGATAGATAGATAGATAGATAGATAGATAGATAGATAGATAGATAGATAGATAGATAGATAGATAGATAGATAGATAGATAGATAGATAGATAGATAGATAGATAGATAGATAGATAGATAGATAGATGAAGTACGCGAAATTTCGTAATATGTACGAAACTGGTCTAATTGGTTAAATGCCTTGTCCACATTATACAATGCCTAATTTATGCTGACAACTGGGTGTATTTATTTGGGCTGATGTTAACATAAAGTTCGCAACCTTGATTTAAATATAAATTTTCAATACAACAACGCTCATCAGTTAACGTGATGTCTGTTCTTTAGTGACAGATTAGAGGTATTTAGATCTCAAATGGGCTCCACGTAATGAAAAGACTAACCAAGAAAAATTAATTAAAATATGAATAGCAATTCGATTTAGCGTGCGACACGGTGGCTCAATGCTTAGAGCAACAGATTCTAAAGCAGATATGCCCAGGTCCGAGCCCTGTCCGCGGAAAATTCTGAACGATACGTGATGTATTCTCAATGAAAACGAATCCAATCTACTGGATGAATTTCTTTTTCTACACGATAAAATTCTTAGCCTATTCTGACAAATGCATGTTCGCAACCTTGATTATAATAAATGATATCACCACCCGCACAGCCAATGTCCGTTTAATTATAAAAATGTTCATTTCAATACCACTTTCCCATGTAGTGTGGTGTCTTTTCAGTAATGACAGGTTGTGGACGGTTAGTTGGAAATTTGGCTCTAAATATATACCAACTAAAATGAAGAAACTAACCGAGTTAGATTAGTTATTATATGACTAAAATTTTTGTGTAGTGTGCAGCAGTGTGGCTCAGTGGTTAGACCACCAGATTCCGAAGCAGACATGCTCAGGTTCGAGCCCTGTCCACGGCAAACTCTAACCAATACGTGACGAGTTTCCAATAAGGACGACACCGGTCTACTGCATGGATTACCTTTTCTTCACTATATAATGCTTAGATAATACTGAGAAACGTGTGTACATAAAGGGACAGGTGTTTACATAAAATTTGCAACCTTGATTTAAAGATTTTTTATCACGTTTCTCGCAAATAAATTTAGCTTAACTAATTTCTATTTGTTTGTGGTTTTCTACGGACTAGTAAGTATGATATGCAAGTTTGTAGTTGGCAAAAGTGCTTCGTCTTGTTTCCAATGTGAGTAGAAATTGGTTCTATGAAGTAGGGAGTATTGAAATTGTTTGTGATAGCGATTGACGTCTACTGGATAATGGGCTGACTCTACTTGAGATGGTTTTGTCACTTTGTATATTAGCCTCTTCAAAGTAAAGCTTATTTCTTAAGAATTCAAGGTGATGATTAAGGGTCTGTTCTTTTTCCGGGTTTAAAATTACTGTTACAGGCCTTTTAATCCCGATTTTTCCTATAGTCTTAAAATGTGTCTAATCTGATAGTCAGGCTGTAAATTGTTTATGAAAAGTGGCAATTTGTCTTCTGTGAAGGCATACGGGAATTTTTTATTGAAAGAATGATTTTCTTGTTTATTCTGGTCTAAAACATGCTCGTCAATTAAGGATAAATGGATTCTGTGGGCTTTCAGCCTATACTGCAATGTGGTTTATTTAATTTTCCCTCTAATGTGGACGACAATTAACGAATTTTTTATCATCAATCCTTGAATTCTAGAAAGTTCTGTCCATGAAGATTCGAAATACGATTATGTAAAATGTGACATAACCCGACTAAATGTATGGATTTCTTAGTATCATTTCGTTTACAACAATTTTATTGACACACGTATACAACACCAAAAGTCGAGAAGTAAATTTCAAGAAACATTCAAATCAAACTAGGCGAACTATGCAGGCGACAGGTCAACTTATTTAAATTTAGCCAACGCTAAGTGGCTTAAGTTTATCGGAGGTCTATTTTAAATATATTTAAAATTAAATAAATTGTATTTTCTATTAAATGTATTATGAACACTTAGGGCATGTGATTTCATCAGTGCATTTTCATTATCAAAAGGTAAGCGAATTTAAATTTGATAAATATCAAAAGTAAAGATTATAGGTTCCGCAAATGCTGATTTGTTTATCATTTTGGTCATATTTGATCTAATATATCACTAGGTACACAACACCTAACACACAATTGCATATATATTATTTATCTTTCACAAACACTATCTAACGTTTATATATTAAATCGAACGAAGCCGCGAGTTTAATCACTGGAGGATATAAATTTGCTTGTTTTAAGTTGTCGTTGTATAATTAACTTGATGATGCGTGTCTGTCGATGGAAGTTTGCGCTTTTTCAGTTTTATCAGACTTCAGAATTTAATGGGTTGCTTGCTGGAACCAAACATTGCTTGATGGGTCGGACACGTGTTTAATAGTAAAAGCCGTTTGTTTTTGGCTTTTCTAAGAATAAGACTACTCCTTCATTCATGATGTCATGCTTACCGCGAAATGTGATAACTGATATCGATGAAGGCCAGAGTGTATGGTTTAACTGGAGTAACAGGTGTTCAGGAATTGTTGTAATTCTCAATTTGGGTGAACTTTAGCATAAATTTATATCCATCAGGTTGGTATCATGTACCGTCTCGGAAACCATAGTGTTAGTATCCGGTACTCATCGATTTCAAAAAAGGTATCAGTTACTAACACAATGGCCATAGTGTTAGTATCCTTTACAGACTCGGTATATATATTATATAGTGTGAGTTAGCATTGAAGTCGCATTGTCGTTGACTTTAGATTATGTTAGCTTCACTATTACAGGTTTACACATTCGTCTAGGAGATTGTACCGTCCTATTATTCCACATTCTTCTACCAAATATATATTGGTTTAAAGGGCGTAATACCAGCTCCTACTGATGAGTCGCCAGTAAGCACGAAACGAATGTGCATGAGATTATACTTTCCGTTCATGCTGCCTTTGGTTTATTCTTCTGGTCACAACTGAACTAATTTGTTACTAGGTTCGCAAAACCTAATACATACTAGCATATATATTAGTTCTTCGCAACAAACAGTATTTAACTGTAATATATTGAATTGAATGATGTCATGCTTACCGCGAAATGTGATAACTGATATCGATGAAGGCCACAGTGTATGGTTTAACTGGAGTAACAGGTGTTCGAAAATTGTTGTATTTCTCAATTTGGGTGAACTTTAGCATAAATTTATATCCATCAGGTTGGTATCAAGTACCGACTCGGAAACCATAGTGTTAGTATCCGGTACTCATCGATTTCAAAATGGTATCGGTTACTGACACAATAGCCATAGTGTTAGTATCCTTTACAGACTCGGTATATATATTATATAGTGTGAGTTAGCATTGAAGTTGCATTGTCGTTGACTTCAGATTATGTTAACTTCACTATTACAGGTTTACACATTCGTCTAGGAGATTGTACCGTCCTATTATTCCACATTCTTCTACCAAATATATAGTGGTTAAAGGGCGTAATACCGGCTCCTACTGATGAGTCGCCAGTAAGCACGAAACGAATGTGCGTGAGATTATACTTTCCGTTCATGCTGCCTTTGGTTTATCCCTCTGGTCACAACTGAACTAATTTGTTACTAGGTTCGCAAAACCTAGTATTTAACTGTATTATATTGAATTGAATGATGTCATGCTTACCGCAAAATGTGATAACTGATATCGATGAAGGCCAGGGTGTATGGTTTAACTGGAGTAACAGGTGTTCGGAAATTGTTGTAATTCTCAATTTGGGTGAACTTTAGCATAAATTGATATCCATCAGGTTGGTATCATGTACCGACTCGGAAACCATAGTGTTAGTATCCGGTACTCATCGATTTCAAAAGGGTATCAGTTACTAACACAATAGCCATAGTGTTAGTATCCTTTACAGACTCGGTATATATATTATTTAGTGTGAGCTAGCATTAAAGTCGTATTGTCGTTGACTTTAGATTATGTTAGCTTCACTATTACAGGTTTACACATTCGTCTAGGAGATTGTACCGTCCTATTATTCCACATTCTTCTGCCAAGTATATAGTGGTTAAAGGGCGTAATACCGGCTCCTACTGATGAGTCGCCAGTAAGCACCAAACGAATGTGCATGAGTTTATACTTTCCGTTCATGCTGCCTTTGGTTTATCCTTCTGGTCACAACTGAACCAATTTGTTACTAGGTTCGCAAAACCTAATACATACTTGCATATATATTGGTTCTTCGCAACAAACAGTATTAAACTGTAATATATTGAATTGAATGATGTCATGCTTACCGCGAAATGTGATAACTGATATCGATGAAGGCCAGAGTGTATGGTTTTACTGGAGTAACAGGTGTTCGGAAATTGTTGTAATTCTCAATTTGGGTGAACTTTAGCATAAATATATATATTCATCAGGTTGGTATCATGTACCGACTCGGAAACCATAGTGTTAGTATCCGGTACTCATCGATTTAAAAAAAGGTATCAGTTACTAACACAATAGCCATAGTGTTAGTATCCTTTACAGACTCGGTATATATATTATATAGTGTGAGTTAGCATTGAAGTTACATTGTCGTTGACTTTAGATGATGTTAGCTTCACTATTACAGGTTTACACATTCGTCTAGGAGATTGCACCGTCCTATTATTCCACATTCTTCTACCGAATATATAGTGGTTAAAGGGCGTAATACCGGCTCCTACTGATGAGTCGCCAGTAAGCACGAAACGAATGTGGAAGAGATTATACTTTCCGTTCATGCTGCCTTTGGTTTATCCTTCTGGTCACAACTGAACTAATTTGCTACTAGATTCGCAAAACCTAATACATACTTGCATATATATTAGCTCTTCGCAACAAACAGTATTTAACTGCAATATATTGAATTGAATGATATCATGCTTACCGCGAAATGTGATAACTGATATCGATGAAGGCCAGAGTGTATGGTTTAACTGGAGTAACAGGTGTTCGGAAATTGTTGTAATTCTCAATTTAGGTGAACCTTAGCATAAATTTATATCCATCAGGTTGGTATCATGTACCGACTCGGAAGCCATAGTGTTAGTATCCGGTACTCATCGATTTCAAAAAGGTATCGGTTACAAACACAATAGCCATAGTGTTAGTATCCTTTACAGACTCGGTATATATATATTATATGGTGTGAGTTAGCATTGAAGTCGTATTGTCGTTGACTTTAGATTATGTTAGCTTCACTATTACAGGTTTACACATTCGTCTAGGAGATTGTACGTCCTATTATTCCACATTCTTCTACCAAATATATAGTGGTTAAAGGGCGTAATACCGGCTCCTACTGATGAGTCGCCAGTAAGCACGTAACAAATGTGCATGAGATTATACTTTCCGTTCATGCTGCCTTTGGTTTATCCTTCTGGTCACAACTGAACTAATTTGTTACTAGGTTCGCGAAACCTAATACATATTTGCATATATATTAGTTCTTCGCAACAAACAGTATATAACTGTAATATATTGAATTGAATGATGTCATGCTTACCGCGAAATGTGATAACTGATATCCATGAAGGCCAGATTGTATGGTTTAACTGGAGTAACAGGTGTTCGGAAATTGTTGTAATTCTCAATTTGGGTGAACCTTAGCATAAATTTATAACCATCAGGTTGGTATGATGTACCGACTCGGAAGCCATAGTGTTAGTATCCGGTACTCATCGATTTCAAAAAAGGTATCAGTTACTAACACAATGGCCATAGTGTTGGTACCCTTTACAGACTCGGTATATATATTATATAGTGTGAGTTAGCATTGAAGTTGCATTGTCGTTGACTTCAGATTATGTTAGCTTCACTATTACGGGTTTACACATTCGTCTAGGAGATTGTACCGTCCTATTATTCCACATTCTTCTACCAAATATATGGTGGTTAAAGGGCGTAATACCGGCTCCTACTGATGAGTCGCCAGTAAGCACAGAACGAATGTGCATGAGATTATACTTTCCGTTCATGCTGCCTTTGGTTTATCCTTCTGGTCACAACTGAGCTAATTTGTTACTAGGTTCGCAAAACCTAATACATACTTGCATATATATTAGTTCTTCGCAACAAACAGTATTTAACTGGTTGTTAAATTGTCTGACGAATTTTCAGGTAAGGCAAAGTAGTCTCTTTCTCTGTTTGAGATTTGCGTTTTATGTACTATTTTAACAATTTTATAAGTTGAATCGGGGACTGCAGTAATTGTTTTGTTGTATAAAGCACGAGGTCTTCAATTGCTAGGCCAAACGTTTGTATTCGGAGTTTTACTTCTCGTAGGTAGTCTGCTAACTAAGGCCGATGATCAGTGTCTGACCAGATGTCAGTGGCCAAAGATTCCTACCGCAGCCGAAAATAATGGTTTATATGGCAGTGAAAAATTAGCTACATTTGTCTTTTGTATGCCTGGACATGACTCATCTACTCCACAAAATAAAATTACACGTTGAGAAGTAGACGTTTTGTCAAATTGGCAAGTGATCTATTCTTGACGAATATTAATGTATACAAATAATTGTAATGCATCCTGCCAGAAGATAGAAGATAATAATTATTAATAATAGTCTTAAAGTTAAATGTAAATGCAAGAATGTAAATTAAATCTTGTTTGTTTGTGTAGCATGCGAAAGTGTGTCTCAGTGATTGGACTTGTAGAATTAGAAGTGGACATGCCTTTGTTCGAGCCCTAATCGTGGAAAATACAGGAAAGTATTTGAAGAGTTCTAAAATGGTTGCAACTGGTCTATTAAATGAATTTCATATTCTAATATACACAGTGTTTAGATTAGTGTGAACTATGTATATATATATATATATATATATATATATATATAACGTTGAATCAATCTATTCTTTCTGTCTAGAATTTCCCCATCTACGTCCAGCTACGGTAATACGCCCATCATATCATCAAAAACAGCACAAAATAGAGGACTTTATTCAATTAAACTACCCGCATGATGCTACTATAAGTAGTATAACATTTTATATGTTTAATGAACAAATCCTTTGCGTATGTTTATTTTGTGTTTATTAATTTGTAAACTTTATCAAAATATTTGGCAGAGAGCATTGCTACAATGATAGAAAAGTTGCATATCAATATATGTGAAATTGCAGTTTTTCTATTTTTTAGTGTTTGAATAGATAATGCGACTTAATTAAATAAATTACTTTCGATCGCAGACAAGGATTAATAGTGTCACCGCCATTAAGCTCCGACACAGTATGTCGATTTTATATAGTTTCTTAAATGAGAATACGCCAACATAAATGGTTCCCCGGTTCGTCGAACTCACAGCCAGTAAGGAATTAATAAACATCTAGATTTTAAGAAATTCAAGCACTTTGAATGAAGTATCAGTGTTGACAGAGCCAAAATAGTCATTACACGGTATGGCAGAGCAATAACACTTCCTGTAAGGTTAGCCCCCTTCATTGTGTACTAATTTTCACTGTAAGTAACACGCGGCTCCGTGTTACAACCCACCGAAGTTTGATTTTTACAAACACTGTGCTCTTTAAGGCCAAATATTCTAACTCTGTCCTTAAACAATATTTCTTCTAACTGTGATTTTAGGAACAATCTCTGTTAGTCTAAAGCAGTTTTAATCGATATTTCTTGAACTGCAATTTTATTTGTAATTAATAGGTTTTTTATAAAATAGACAGAACCGCGCGCGATCCGCGAGGACCACGCGGTGGACTATTGTGTCAGAGAATAATAGATTATAATAATGAAATGAATTAAACCATAGCAAGCAAGGAACTAAATATTTATCAGAGACTGATTAGGTGTACGGGTAGCAATAATAGCCACCAGGGATGTAGAATCCACGAAATAGAAAGCTACCCCGCAAAAATACGCCAGCAAGAGATTTGCACGCACCCAAATCTAACCCCACCCTAAAATTATTTCAAGTTTAATAAGATTACAAGAGGTATCCGAAACAGGAAGAACATTACATGCCTGTGGTGTAAGTGCTTATAAATCTAAACAAGACATGAAGGTTGAATATTTTAAGGTATTTTTATCAAGGAAATAAGTATTTATATTGTTGATTTGCATCGAAATGCATTATCAATGCCGCGTTTTCCGTACGCGGGTAATAGCTGTACACGGGCAGTTACACAAAGATCCGATTTGTCACTATTTCCAATTTTGTTTTGTCTTTGATCGGGTTGACTCATTTTTACTTCAATTGGAAATGCGGTTCTATCACATCTTTGTTTACTGGCGACGTTTCGGTGCCTACTTTCCAGCACCATCATCAGGCAACACAACACTGATCACAATAGCAGATTTAAGCAAATGTGGTAACCTCGTTCCAAAACCATTCTATTTATATATATTTGACTCAACACTATTTTAATCATAGAATTTGTCTCAGTAACTAAACTCAATATATAACTTTTTATAATTAGCAGACCAATCATTACCTCACCTATACCTCATCTCATCTCGTATGCAGAATATTTTAGGGGAGAGAGACAGTATCGAACCTTTTGTTATTTGTTATAACTGTATTGCTACTATGTCACGGTAATCAAAATTTAAAAATGCTAAAACTAAAACCTTGACTATCATATACTGTATTTTATTTAAAGCCGGGAACTCTAATGTATACAATGGTGTGTGAGGTATTGCGCACATAGCAACAAATTAGTTCAAATATGGAGCAGCAAGTAACGTAGATGGATGGAGAGTGAATGTTATATCGACGCTTAGGTGAACGATTAAAGAGAGAAAGATAGAGATAGCCTGGACAACTAACGTTTTTCAAAAAACTAATCGTAAGCACAATGCGAAGTTAATCAACTATTGGAAATAATTGCATAAGAATATTTGCTCATATGACTAAAATAATTCATTATATCTATATACATATATATCTAAATATAATATCGTAAAACCTTTATATATATATATATAAATAGAGAGAGAGAGAGAAAAAGGACCATTGATAATTATTAAATATGAATAATTTCTATTCTTATTATATATTTATTTATTACGTTAGTCACACCTTATATCAATATATAAAATACATGTCAATATGTATAAAAACATATATATGAATATAAGCAACAGTATGAGACCAACATCCCTAATCCTATATATATTATATATATATATATATATATATATATATATATATATATATATATACGTTTGCATATTTCAAATTATTATTTTATTCTTTTCTTACTGTTTTTTTTATTTACCAATTAATCAAATTGTATATTTATTTATTCACACCTTATATAAATATATAAAATACATATAAATATGTATAAAAACATATATATATAAATATAAGCAACAGTGTGAGTCATATATATATATATATATATATTATGTGTATAGAATAAACCTATCAATCTACCCATAGGCCTATCTATATATCCGTCTATCTATCACATTTTGGTTTCCTCTTAAAAGGATACATGGTAGCTATTAACCATGAATATCTTCTCTATGACTAACGTATTATACATTTATTAAGATATTCCTACCTTACATAAATATAGAAAATATAAGCGACAATGTAAGTCAAATGTGTCTTATCTAATGTTCTATCTACTAACCCTTGCTAAATCGGTATACCGTCTTTTGGAA
>JAQBSW010005312.1:0-58776 GCA_029291075.1 Eudiplozoon nipponicum
TGAATCAACGTTTCCAACCCATCAGAAGCCATTTTAAATGTACCACACATGCTTTATTTTTACTCAATTATATATAGAATTTTGCTCGCACAACGAGCATCGATTTAATAAAACAAATTTACAAATAATAATTAATTTATGTTCACTTCGGCTCGAAGTCTGCTTTTATCATTGGGCTGACTGCTTCATTCTTATACGGGCGCTTCTGCGAGGAATTTCTGTTGAAATAATGTCTGCCCTAGATAAGACCCTTTGTTCATTATTTGTCTTAAAGTTGGCTATTGCCACAGGTCCACAATGATGTTATCACCGCCCGCATAACCAATGTTCATTTAATTATCTAAATGCTCCATCTAAAAAAAAACCTACCATAAAACATTAGTTAGTATATCACACAAAGTTGAGTGTAGTATGCAGCAAATTCGATGAATGGTTATATCAACAGATTCCAAAGCAGATGTGTCCAGTTTCGAGCTCTGCCTGCAACAAATTCTGGACAATATGTGTTGAGTTTCTCCATAAGGACGGAATCGGTCTACTGGATATTTTACCTGATCTGCATTTTGACTAACAAAGGTTGAATTCCAGTTATTCTGTTTCTTCACGATATTTCGATTGCCTGTGGGGCCCATCTACTTCTGTTCACTCATCATCTCAAGTTTTAAAAAACTAACTAAACTACTGCAAGTATTGCTTTTTCTTCATTATACAATTCATAATTTGTACTTACAAATTTAGGTGCAAAATGAGACAGGTGTTTGTATCAAGATCGCAGCCTCAATTTAAATAATTAGTGTCACCGCTCGCGGAGCCTATGCTCATTTAATCAAATAATCGAATGTAGTGTTGTGTCTTAAAATTTTAATTGACTTTACCTTGTATTCACTAAGAGAAAAACATAATTAAGTTTATTTCCTTTAAATAGTCAGTTTCATAAAGCACATTTAAGGATGCGACAGGCATTATTTTGGAGATAATATTTTCTAATTAAACATTCATTTGTGACATTTACTGAAGTGATGATTCGTGATGACGCGACACTGAAATAATCGATGAATATAACGTTTATTATTCAACATATTTATTCATGTTAACTATGTATGTAAAAAGAAATAAATGTAAAAATATTACTTGAATCGAAATTTCGATCGTATTACAAACACCTGTCCTAATAGGTATAAACATTTGTCAGTATAATCAAAACATTGTATAATGTAGAAGAAGGAAAATCATCCTGTAGACTCGATTTGTCCTGGGGAGCAAATCACGTAACATCAAGAATTTGCCGCAGACAGGGATCGAACCTGGATACGTGTGATTCGGAATCTTTTGCTCTGACCAATGAGCCATCGTGGAGCATACTACTCAAAATTTTCAGTTATATGCTAAATAATGCTTCTTGGTTAACCTTTTCATATAGAAATATGCTTGTTTTTTTATATTTGATAATAAAATTTGAAATTAATACTTTTGCTATTTTACAAAATCGGCAAAGAAAGCACCATGCAAAACTATAAAAAAAAACGAAACAACATTTTAACTGATTATCATCCTCATCATTTTCATCTTCTTCTTCTTCATCGTCATCAGCATCATCATCTCATCATCCAAGTCATCATCATGATCATCATTATGATTATTATTTTAAAAATAATCATCATCATTATCACTAGCATCATTACCAACTTCGGTATCATCATTATCGTCACCATCATCATCAACATCATCAACATCATCATTTTCAAAATCACTATCATCGTCGTTGTTATAATCATCAGCATCAACATCATTATCATAATCAAAAGCATAAGCAACATTAATAGTAATAATACTACTACTGCTGCTACTACCACTGCTAACGCTGCTACTGCTGCTGCTAATAATAATAATAATGCTAATAGTAGTAAGAGAAATACTAATATTAATATTAGTCATCATCATCAATATAAAATGTTGATACCCAATTGCAGTATAACTAAACTAGTGATAGGTAAATAATTGAATAAGAGATGGATCTTAATGAAAAAAGATCTGAATATACACTACACAAATATATTATCCAATAGATAAGGCAACAAACAAGACAACAAAAAATCGGTAACGAAATTTACTTCGATTTTCACAATATCGCTTCATAAAACGAACTAAGCTATCGATGGAATCTGCTAAAAAATATTGAAGCCCAAGTTGTTTATGACTACTGGTAATCTGCCATAACATCGCCATTGAATAAGATTTGTTTCCATTACTATTTTACTATTATGAACTATCTTTCGCAAACAAAAATAAGCAAATGTATGCAATTGTGTATTAGGTGTTGCGCACCTAGTAACAAATTATTTCAAACATGACAAGAAGTATTAATCAAATACATCAGGAACGGAAAGTATGATATCGTGCACATTCGTTTCCTGCTTACTGTATGTTAGTGGGAAATTTCTACATTTCTGAAGGCCAAACTTAATATTTTTGTGAATGAAAATGCATTATAACCAGTTGTAGTAAAGTTGGAGTAAATTTTATACTATACTATTACTATAGCGCTTAACCGTCTGGTCGTTCTTCACGTTTATGGCTATCATCAGTGCAGGCCTGATATTCGATCGATTACATATGAGTTCTAAATTTAGCACTAATTTACTTTTTGGGATATTATGAATGCACTCGATTTCAGCTATTTGCTTAAAGAAACTGCTCTTCGTTCTTTTTAACGAGTCGATTAATCTTTTATTCAAGTAGGAGCGGTTTATTTCTTCCATTAAATTAGAAGACGAAACAGAATTTGTCACTTTTGTCCTTTTTATAACAGCAAACTCTATAACACTAATGAATTTTCATAAGCTGCTACAACTCACAGGTCGCAGTGATATGTAATGGCAAACAAAATTGACAGTATCGAATTTGTGAGTGACTTTGTAAGTACCGGCGCGTAGAGGGCTGTCACGATGCCCGGACAGTCTTATCGCTTGTCTGTGTCTTGTCTTGGATTGTGGCATTTGTTGGACAATACTTTAGGTTTATTACCCGGTATCTACTTGACGTTGCTGAGCAGAGTCGCTGAGAAATATAGGTTAAGCATCATATGCAGGCTGTGACGTTTAAAAATTTCTGCTGGATCACGAATTTTTATAAGTTATAGCGTATACAAGCCAACGTGACGTAATACGAAATTGTAGTCAATACTAACTCTCTGCTAACTCACTGAAAGTTAGCGCAGATAACGTGCGCACACGGGACAATATTATGGAATTACGATCGGAGTTTAGAGTTTATTTTAATACTGTTAAAAGATGGCGTGATTTTAAAAAAAAGTTGCGCAACAATTGTGTATAATATTATTTGTGTCAATTTGGTTCAAGACATGCAAAATGAAGTATAATAAGGCTGGCATACATTAGTATTTCTTTAGAAAAAATTAGAAACCTGGTGACTTTGTACAAATGTGTATGCCTCTAAATATTAAACAAAGGTGAAGCCATCAAGTGTGTTTCTCTAAGATAAATTTTCTGGTAAGGATACCCTTCATAAATGAAATTGGTAAGTTTTACAGAGATTTTCACCGTCGAAAAATGTTTTCCTCCGAGTTACATAAGGGGAAATTGCTCGAGCGTCTCACCACAGTTTGTGTACATATAAAACATTCCAGCGGAGATAGTGAAAAAAATGCGTGTGTATGTATCACCATATATATAATTATACATAAATAAATTTATTAATTAACTGAATGTGTGCGTTTGTTTATTATGTCCCTCAGTTGCTGAAATATCCTGCATATCAAATTCATTGTTTTGTACTGCGGTGTATTTACCGTAGACATAATTGGCCGCATTGGTGTGATTTCTCAATTTGCTTCATATTTAAGGATTTGTGTTTTACCACACTTCTTGGCTGGAGTCATTTCAAATGGCTGGGTCGTCCGAATATCAATGAGACTATGTGCTCAGGAGTCTTTGTCGATAATTGCCTTCTCGGCATGATTAAATATTCTTCCATAAATCATGTTGATTTTTTCTTCTGCACTAACTAAATAGTATTAATTCTTCAAGTATATTTTGAATTGCGAATGGTCTGAGGTTATATCATATTTTCCAGCGTTTTAATCAGAAAGTTGTAAATGTATGAAGCCTAAACCTTCATGGCGAGTCGCTTATCTTGTACACGTATCCAATTGAAGTTTATACAGGCCAACAATTATCGGTTGGTGGGCGGCTGATTTCTATTAGAACTCCGTATATATATAGCTCTACATCACTAACAATCTCTGTTTTTAGGCTTTAAAAATCGAATTCATTTAGAAGAAAAGCTTTAGTTAGTCAATGACAAAATCTCAATTGGTTGATGAATATTTTTATTATCTCGTGCAGTACGATACTTTTTGACGTCAGAAAACTTTACCCAAATAGTAATTGCTATTTAATTATGGCTTAAACAATCATTGGTTGTGCGAGCGGTGATAACAATTATTTAAAGCAAGGTTGCGATCGCGATATAAACACCAATCTCAATATATACATATACGTGACCAAGTTCTAGCTTTGTCTGCGGCAAATTATGGACAGTAATTGAAAAGTTCCCAATAAGGACGAATGCGTACTACTGGATGAATTAAATACTGTTTGTTGCGGAGAACTAATATATATGCAAGTATGTATTAGGTGTTGCGAACCTAGTAACAAATTAGTTCAGTTGTGACCAGAAGGATAAACCAAAGGCAGCATGAACGGAAAGTATAATCTCATGCACATTCGTTTCGTGCTTACTGGCGACTCATCAGTAGGAGCCGGTATTACGCCCTTTAACCACTATATATTTGGTAGAAGAATGTGGAATAATAGGACGGTACAATCTCCTAGACGAATGTGTAAACCTGCAATAGTGAAGTTAACATCATATAGTCTACGACAATGCGACTTCAACGCTAACTCACACTATATAATATATATACCGAGTCTGTAAAGGATACTAACACTATGGCTATTGTGTTAGTAACCGATACCAACATTATTGTACCGAAAGGTACATGGTACTAACACTATGGTTTCCGAGGCGGTACATGATACCAACCTGATGGATATCAATTTATGCAATAGTCTCACCGAAATTGAGAATTACAACAATTTCTGAACACCTGTTACCCAGTAAATCCATACACTCTGGCCTTGATCGATATCAGTTATCACATTTCGCGGTAAGCATGACATCATTCAATTCAATATATAACAGTTAAATACTGTTTGTTGCGAAGAGCTATTATATATGCAAGTATGTATTAGGTGTTGCAAACCTAGTAACAAATTAGTTCATTTGTGACCAGAAGGATAAACCAAAGGCAGCATGAACGGAAAGTATTATCTAATGCACATTCGTTTGGAGCATAATTAAAAAATGACGCTTATTTATTATACTGCTATTTTTTGAATGTTGACTGCGTGCTAGCTTGATATATTCCAATGCCGCGTTTTGCGTACGCGGGTAATAGCTGTGCACTGTCAGTTCCACAAAGATCCGATTTCCAGCACCATCCTCAGGCCACAAAACACAGTACTTTAATCACAATAGCAGATTTAAGCAAATGTGGTAACCTCGTTCCAAAACCATTCTGTTTATATATTTATTATCATTGAATTTAGCATGGTTCAGAAATTTGTTTAATCTCTTATTAAGTCTTCATGCACTTCGCTTATTTTTCTGTTTGCTATCGATTACACTTTCGCCCTTAGAGCTTCAGATTCCCTGGACCCGAGAATCTACAGCCTTTAAATGAGCCAAAATACTTTATTATTTCGAAATAATATAATTTTACTAGCTCGCTTTCAATAGTGTTCAATAGCAATCTGTTTATTCCTGCATGAGTCAGCTTAAAATAACTTCAGCTTCACTTGAGAACCACCATGTAACATCATCTGATACTCAGCATGATTTAATGATGGCCATCTGTTCCACGAATTTAGCTCAATTACAACTAACCGAAATGTAGTTATTTAATTCGTGACACGTGACAGGCTGACCGCGTGAATTTATAACACCGGTAATACCATTTCTTATTTTGTCTATGAGAATAACTACAGATAAAAATGTCAAAACCGTTACAATAGATTAAACAGATTTTACAAGAAAAGGTAAAATAATTTTGGAAGAAATGACTTCATTTTTTGTAAATTCGACAAAATCATGGGATTCTCCGCATTTTCACACCTGCACTGTTTAATGAATGATTCCTTTCTATTTGGTCATTCACGGAATGATTTAAAGTATAAACTTGGAGTCATAATAACACCTTAAGATAGAGAAGTAATAGCGTGTGTATGGGTAATACTTTTGTGTACATGCGTGTATTCCGGCGATCAAAGGACTAAAGTAAAGGTAAGTTTAGATGGAGTAATTAGGCTAAATAGAACAGAGGAAAGAAATGCAGCATGTTCTGGGAATAGAAGCATGAAACAAAAATCTGAGTGCTAATCGGCATTTACGCAGCAGTCTACCTTTTGAAACTCCGCCAAACCTAAATATCGTGACGCAGTGGAGTGCTGTGCGCAAAGTAATCCAGCAAGCTAGGCTGACTGCAGCTAAAATAGTCAAATTCTTAGGTTCGCCTAGATTCCAGTGGTCCGAGTAAACCGGTCCGTCATTAAAACATGGTTTTCCATGGATATATTTTAATGCACCTGCAAGTTGGACACAGTTTAAAGTTGACATTTTAAGTGCACAGAAACGCGACAGTGTCACAAATTAGATGATAAAAAGCAGACATGTGATCACAAAAGAAAGTTGCCATAATCACTTTTAATCAAGGTTGAGATCTTCATATCAATACCTGATCCATTATGTACATACATTTGTTTAGTGTGGAATGTTCGTTCAATTATATAAATGTTCATTTCCATACCACTTCTACGTAAATGTGGTATCGGTTCTATAAATGACGATCGAATGACTAGTTGGAATTTTACGGCTAAAAAGATGTTAAAGAGTCTCCACCTAAAGGAAAGGCTAACCAATAAACATTAGTTCGTATAAAACTGAAAATTTTGTTTATTGAGTGGCAGGGTGTCTCAGTGTTTATTGCACCAGATTCTGAAGCAGACATGCCCAGGTTCGAGCCCTGCCCGCGTCAAATTTTGGCCAGTACGTGATGAGTTCCCAATAAAAACGAAACCGGTCTACTGGATGAATTGCCTTTTCCACACTATGCAACACTTAGTTTATACTGACAAATGTATGAACATAATGGGGCACGTGTTTATATCAAGATCGCAACCTTGATTAAAAGTAATTTTTGTCACCGCCCGCGCAACCAATGTTCGTTTAATTATATAAGTGAGGGCAACTGGCGGTAGTTTCATATGTATTTGCTATGTATCGGATTGGTGTTTACTTAAAACTTGCGAACTTGATGTAAAGAAATGTTACCACCACCCACGCAATCACTGATTGTTTAATTGTATTACCGAACAGATTATTTTGACCAGGTGAATTTGCCTCAAGACAGAATATATCATATTGCCTATTGATGTTTTTAAGGCAACTCGACATGATACTAAGTTGAAAAAAGTAACAACAATTATATATTAATTTTAATTACATAATAAAAATCGTAATTTGAAAACAGGAAAATTAAACTTGTAAATTCAATTTCTTTAAATAAAGTTTGCGAACTTGAAGTAAACACCAATCCCAATGTGTTTAACCAGTCATCGAATAACATAGCAAAACTACCGCCAGTCGCACGCACTGACGCCTTTCGAGCTTCTTTGATCACCATCAGAGTATGACGGCAAACTGACAAGCGAGGATCAAACCGCATTGAATATATATGGAGCGCAAAGTTAGATATGCGGCTCTCACGTGATGAGTTCCCAATAAGGACGAAATCGGTCTACTGGATGAATTGCCTTTTCAACACTATACAATACTTAGTTTATACTGACAAATTTATACACAAAAACGTGTCAGTTGATCATATCAAGATTGAACCCTTGAATAAAAGTAATTGTTATCACCGTGCAACCAATATTCGTTTAATTATATAAATATTCATTTCAACACCACTTCTCCATGTAACGTATTATCTGTTCTAATTTGATAGATTGGGGATTGTTGGACGGAACATTAGGGCGAAACGAATGCCACATAGGATCCATCTAAAGGAAATACTAGCCAAGAAAAATTAATTAGTGTATAACTAAAAATTCCGTCTAGTGAGCGGCACGGTGGCTCTGTGGTTAGATTACCAGAATCCAAAGCAGAGGTGTTCAGTTTGGAGCCCAGTCCGAGGTAAATTCTGTCCGGTACATGATGAGTTCACAATAAAGACGCAACCGGTCTAATGATTGAATTGCCTTTAACAAGCAATAAAATACTTAGTTTATACTTAAAAACGTATATACCAAACGGGTGAGGTGTTTATATCAAGATCGCAACCATGAATAAAAGTAAATTTAACGCTCATAACCTTTCGTGAACGCGTTTTTTGCTTCAGAAGTCCGCAATTTCGGAGCATATACCTGATTATCATTAGTACATGTCGGCATGACATGTATTTAGCCTAATAAGAACATTAACCATATCGGCCTACATAGGAAGTATTTCTGTCCTAATTTTTATCATGACAAATTATACGCATTATGAGAAGTACAAAAAAATTCTCCTCCGGCCTGGCTGCAACCGTAGTTATCGGCGATTGTGTTTGAATCACGTGTTTAGACTTCGTATTTCCTTAACTGATTCTAATGGCCAGTTTGCTTGCAATTCCGACACTAGCCTTTCCACCATCTCATTGTCGAATTTGGATATATAAGGCACAACTATTTCCAGCCTGTTGTGCATAACGAAAAACACGACGAAGATGAGTTATAAATCTTTTCTAAAGTATTAGTGCAGATATCACTGCTTATATAATTAAACGAACATTGGTTGCGCGGGTGGTGATAATAATTATTATAATCAAGGTTGCGGTCTTGATATAAACACTTGACCCATTAATTACTTACATATGTCAGTATAAACTATGAATTTTATAGTGTAGAAAAGGCAATTCATCCAGTAGACCGGTTTCGTCCTTATTGGGAACTCATCAAGTACTGGCCCGAATTTGCCGCGGACAGGAGTCGAACCTGGGCACCAGATTCCGAAGCAGACGTGCCCAGGTTTGACTCCTGTCCATGGCAAATTCTGGCCAGTACATTATGAGTTCCCAATAAGGAGGAAACCGGTCTACTGGATGAATTGCCTTTTCTACACTATACAATTCTTAGTTTAACTGACATATGTAAGTATTTAATGGGTCAGGTGTTTATATCAAAACCGCAACCTTGATTATAATAATATCACTGCTTCATAATGAATAAAGAATACTTTAATAAAATTGTTCCTGAACAAAACCAAAATGCGCCAACAAAGCTCGATTCCCATCAGTCTATTTTTCACAATTATAATGAATTTAACAAGCATACACATAATTGTATTTTTCTGAAATATATAAAAATTTTAATAATCACACTTAATATACTATTAATTAATTAATTATTTCCTTAATAAATAAAAGGCAATTACTCAACTATTCTACTATAATTAATCGGGATAATAAATTATTTCTTCTAGTTGCAATACTATAAAACGTATGGAGTAGCGAATAATACACATCTGCTAGACCAGGTTTTTCTTTCACGGGCACACATCAGTGGTGTGCAGAACTGCTGCAACCAGGAATCGAACCCTAAATCATATAATTTAAAATCATGAAACCCATTTACTATGTCAACGAAGCTGCGCATATCATGATATTTTTTGTGTTTTATAACAAATGTTAATTTGGTAAGCCATTACTTCATGCGGATCTTCGAGTGTATTGCTTCCAAATTAAAGTTCCAACTGGCAATCTCAGAACTGTATTAACACCTTACAACTTACTTGTGAGACTACCATGGCTTATGAAATGGTTAGCATTTCTCTGAACAACATTTTCAGTGTATGAAATTTGGACCACCACAATCTAGTCAATGGTCGGTGTGTGCCTAAAATAAAATGCCGATTTATAACTTTCTCCCGGGATGTGGTGCGTTTATTCTAATATCAGATTGGTAATGTTTAAAAGGAATTTGAGGTCGATCTGCATACTCCGCTTGAATGCAAGTCTGGTCGAAGTCAAAATCTGGTAACAACGACTCTTTAATTCAATGCAATACAGATTCGATATTCTTTCTAAGAATCTCGGGTAAAAAGTAATAACCATGGGATCTATCTGACTGAAGAGCTGAGAAAACATTTAAACTGCATATTTCAGGCGATTTGCGTTTCCAATGGCGCAAATGCAGGTGGGTTCTAATATGTGCCTTGTAAGAACGAAGCCGACCTAGTTGATAAATTGTATTAGATTTGTAGCTCATAGTGACCACACATAAATATTGAAATTATAACCTTATACTTAAATTAGATTTTAATCGCCCAGGTGGTATTGTGTCTTTATTTAATGAAAAATCGAGGACGCCTAGTTGGAAATTTAGTTCGAAATTAATACACACGAGTGTTAAAATTAAGACAAGATTGGCTAAAATTTTAAGCTATTTCTAAACTGAAAATTTCAGGTAAAAACAGGGTTTGTGTCGTTATGAATGATTGCAAGATTGAAAAAATTATCTCGAGGTCACATTTGGGACGACGGCTATTCTATCAATTATAATTGATTATCTAATAAAGCAAAAACTGTTTTAGAAGATGAATTTCGTTTGATAACTGACGTAATTTTATATTTATAATGATAACGAAATATACAAAATACTCAATCTGAAACGAATAATTCTTTCACGCGTGAGAGAACATATTGAATTGATATAAGCACCTGACCCATTAATTACTTACATATATCAGTATAAACTAAGAATTTTATAGTGAAGAAAAGGCAATTTGTATCACCGCCTGCGAAGCCAATGTTCGTTTAATTGATTTTTAATTAAAAGAATAAAAGCATACATTGAACTTGACTGGAAATGTCGGCTGCACAATTTCTATGCAGTCATGAACATAAACTGTTTGCAGCTTTCTCCACATATACATAAATAGGCAATACAATTTAACAATAATTGATTGCGCGGGTGGTGGTAACAATGCTTTTAATCAAGTTTGCGAGCTTGAAGTAAACACCAACCCCATTGTATTTGACCAGTCGTCGATCAACATTTCTACCACTACCCGCGCAATCAATTATTGTTAAATTGTGTTGCCTATTTGTGTATATGTGGCGAAAGCTGCAAACAGTTTATGTTCGTGACTGCATAGAAATTGTGTAGCCGACATTTCCGGTCAAGTTCAATGTATGCAAGACTGCTAGAGGTGAGAGCCGCATATCTAAATTTGATTTCCATATATATTCAATGCGGTTTGATCCTCGATAGTCATTTTGCCGTCGTTCTCTGATGATGATCATGGAAGGTCGAAACGCGTCAGTGCGTTGCGGCTGGCGGTAGTTTTGTCATGTTGTTCGACGACTGGTTAAAAACAATGGGATTGGTGTTTACTTCAAGCTCGCATACTTGATTTAAGCATTGCTACCACCACCCGCGCAATCAATTATTGTTAAATTTCAAATGAGTTTCTCAATAAAAGAATGATTTATTGCACGGGTGGAGGCCAAGAATTTTATATATATCGATTGCGAACTTGAAAATGGCACCAAACAAACAACGTTTTCTTCTTTGACTGAAACTCAGACAAACTATTAAAAGAAATGAAAACGATCAGTAAAAGCCGTGCATGTTAGCAATAAAAACATGCCCAACGAATAATTAAAAATAAAATGACGATGTACACATTTTAAAGAAGACTAATTTGCCTGCGACTGGCGGTAGTTCTGTTATGTGGTTCTACGATTGGTTAACTATAATGTGATTGGTGTTTACATCAAGCGCGCAAACTTGATTTAAAGAATTGGTACAACTACTCGCGCAATCAATGGCTGTTTAAATGTAAAATATGTTAATTTTGACTTATTTCATATCATTTATATCAAGCTAGTACGTTAGCATACGAGTTTGGCACGGTACTTAATTTAACAGTTGGATATTTAACATATTTGAATAGATTTAAGTTTGCGCAGAAGAGTAAATAGGCAAATGAAAATAGACTAGCAGCGCTTAGATTCAAACAGCGTACACGAGTACAGAATGATAGTTAAATTACTTAATTTTCCCATCTGCTAAATTATTTAAATTTCGTTTAAAAGGCATTAATCAAATGCACTAATGACATAGATAATGGGAGCTCTCGATTTGCATGTATGAAATAGTGCAAAGAATGTAGTATAACTAAAATTATTATCGAAAGTAAGCACTGATAAATGACGTCGATGGCAATACTGAGTAGAACTTTAGAACTTTACGATACATAGTACGTCAGTGAATGAATGCATGAATTTCTTGTCATTCATTTAACAATGGCGTGGCTTTCCGTGTATTCTATTGGTCAATTTCAAGGCAGCTGGTTTTCGAGACAACTGCTTTACTTAGCCTATCCTGGCTGTAGCGTGTTTGAGAATACATTTCGAGGGAAATTTCAGCTCACTGCTACAGTTCATCCCATTATTTCGCATCATGTAGGTTTTCTTGTGATTTTGTGAATTTGTTCTAGTGTTTTTTAATAAAATTATTTTTAATGCATAGGCGTGCTTGAATAATTCCTACAGTTTCTGTTAGAATAGATTAATTTTTTCTTGTCTGGTTTATTAAAATTTGAAAATTTGACAAAAAATGCACAGTTAATAGGAAATTATTAAAGCTATTCTTAAAGATAATAAGTACGGAATATTAACAAAGGAAATAATTACCATTTACGTTTCATTATTTATCAAATACTCAGTCTTCCTGCTTCAAAATTCCATTTTGAGTATGGAAAAAATAGTGATGCACGTTCTGTTGGTGTTTTGTGCGCTTATTTCGATCGGTTTGGCGAGCGAAGGACACGGGTCTCTACTGGCTAGGTTATTATCTCGTAACCAGGCTGTTCACGACGCGTTCCGCTTAATGCATCCTAACAGTGAACTGGTACTGGATCGTTACCATAATCCTGACTATTACAGCAATCATCCTATATTGTCAGATGGTGATGGTGACGAGTACCATGATTCTGTTGATTCTGACAGCTGGGAGAAATTCCTTAAGGAGTTAGAGGATGCACGAGCAGAGGCTGCCTCACGCGAGTCAGCTGTCGATATGAAGTCGCAAAATGAGATCGACAGTCTAGTGGCGATGCCGGAGATACGATCTTCTGAAGTAAATGTGAGTTTTGCGATTAAGCATGCTAAATTATATCTATAAGCAAGCCAAACAGATTCGTAGTAAAGTTAACTAATCTGCTATCAAAATAAGCTTACAATTGAGATAGTAATCGAGAATTTATAACTTAGTTATGCTCTAAACTACTAAGTACTTACAAAATAATAATAATAAAATAAGAATGATAATAATAATAATAATAATTGTGCAATAATGAATAATAATACACACACAATAATCGCATAATGAATATTTATGACTTCACGTACATAGAAGGGCAACTTAAGCAAATACCAAACTCCAAACTTATTTTCCCCATGCTCCAAACACAAACGAGAAATTTACGCATTCGAATATGACCGAATTTTAGATTTTATCATTGATCTGTAACTTTATGTTGTGTTAGACATAAGGAAACCCCAAAAATAAATAAAAATATGATTTCAAATTTCAAAAGTACTAATTATCCCAATTTTAGTAAAGAGGAAACTTAGCGATATGCATAACAAGCCGGAACATTACAAATAGCAAAGCACAAGTTTAGGATTAACGTTCGACATTGTGAAAATGGGTTCTTTTAGAAGGCCTAGATAGTTGAAAATTACCTAGTATATGATTGGATGTTTCAGGAGACACGAGGTTAGCTACTAAATATTTAGTTAGCTTAATCAGGATTGATGATCTGCGTAAGCACAATGGATGATTGGACTATCCTATGAAAGGCAGAGAAAACCAAATTTAAAACATTGTTCATAACCAATTCCTTGATCCACGATAAATAGGAAATAATGGTTTTATCAGTTTATATATATATATATATATATATATATATATATATATATATATATATATAGAGAGTAATAAGCGACTTATAAGTTTATTCGTCGGTACTTGGTTATTTCTTTCTGCACTGCTTGGCACAAAATCTGATTCTAAACACGATTTGAAGAACTTAATTCTTTCTAGAAGTTTTGTACACCTACAGTTGGCTGCAATATAAGTGTTTAGTTGCTTGATAACCTTTATAATGTCCATGCCTTTTAATATTACACAGTATATTTCTAATTAGGAAGAAAGAACACAATAACAAAGTGGATAAAGGCCTTTTATTTCGTGAATACTAATCATCTCTTATACAATCATACATATATATACATTTTGGGTTTTCAATTGATTATGCTAGTGGTAACAAATCTGACTCGTTTTTACTTCTGTTTCTTGTTTTGGCTGGTTGGTAAGTGTGTATGCGTTTGTGTTTGTGTGTATGCGTGTTTGCATGTAAAGGTCATTCTCGCAGTATTGCAAAGTGATGTCTGAGATCTGGTCATTATTGTTTTGATCGCTTGAGAATTAACCATTTGTGCGCATTGTTCACTGTTACATGTACGAGTGCTATTTTTCCCAGTTTAGTTGATCGTTTCACCTTGTTGCGCAATTTTTTTATTTTCCACATGGTAACAGCGCCAGTGTGGATTGCAGTGTTAAACGCTCATATTGTTTGGAAACTTCTGTCACCGTATGCGCCTCTGTTATTTCCACTTCAGTTTGTTGCCAATCCGATTGAATGTTTGTTGATTCTAGTCGAGGGCCTGTTTGGTCTTGACAGGATGCTAGTTGATTGTTGTTGAATTTTGTTATTCTTGGCCAGTCGATTAGAATACCATGTTGATGAAACTTTTGAATAGTAAGGTCAAGTGCTTATTGTTATATATATATATATATATATATATATATATAAATTTCACGGCACAATAACACCTTGATGCGGTCGCCAATCTAACAGACCTTCTTTAACTAAAAGGTTGTCAGCAATTCCAACAAGCCTTGCCGAGCCTGGAGGCTACTTGCTGTTATTAATTTGGTCTACAATACGTTTTTAAAATGTGCTGAGAAAGTATAACTTCGGGTATGGCGCAAAAACTTATATTAAACATGTTATTAACAATAAAACGTGCTTATTAATGGGGACTAAAAGAAATTGATGACTAAATTGACCAAAATGATTATGACATAAAACATGCATAAATTATATGAGACAGGAAATTATTAAAAATAGACTGTAATTTGTTAAACATTGTAGTTATATTTAAATAATGCGTTTGATGAAACGCACACCAAATAGGGCACAGCACACACTTGTGTTTTATCCACTAAAAGTTAAGTTTGGCACGTCAGCACATCGTATTATAAGTCAAATTGTGTAATGTTTGTGTTTTATAAAGTAACAGTTAAAAGTTTCATTGCAGAATATCAGAACACATCAATTGTCCGTATTTGTGATTGGCCATAAAGAGACTGGCTACGGACGAGGATCGGTGGCCTGTTGTAGTAAAAATTACGTTTGACTGATTGTGTGTGCAAATTAACAGAACAAGTTCTTTAATTCAAACTTGCGAAACTGAAGTAAATACCAATCCAATTGTATTTAACCAGTCGTTGAACAACATAGCTAAACTACCTCCAGTCGCAATGTTCTTCTATGTTGTACGACGACTGGTTAAATACAATGGGACTGGTGTTTACTTCAAGCTCGCAAACTTGATTTAAAGAATTGTTACTACCACCCGAGTAATCTTTTGTTGCTCAACAAAACTAATTATTGTATACGAATTAACCTAAATGAACATTACTCTTATCTTAGAAGAATAACCACGAAGACATTGTAATAATACACTAAAACATATTTCTAGCAATGTGTAAATGGAAATGCCTTTAAAAATGGGCCTAGGGAATATATATATATATATATATATATATATATATATATATGAGTGTATGTGCATAAGTATACATTATATATAATAGCTGTTATAACCGAAGCGTGTTATACAATTGCAATTGGTATTAATTAAAAAATCCATGATTTCCTTCTGACCGGTAGCCGAAAATTCAGGTAGATTTTGGCTACTTCTTTGTTTTGGTAGCGTTGCTGTATTTATTCATGTTGTCTTCTAAACAATTCGCATGTAGCCAAGTGTTTTGTTTTCGTATGATGCATTGTTTGTAGAAGCTTCCACACACATAAAAAAACAGAAATTAAGACCTTCTGTTTGGATAAATATAATTTTTTTCAATTGCATTTGTATAGTGTTTTTATCACAACAGTTTGCTGAATCATAACTGAGACAAAATTACATAATTAAGCAATATATCGCGACGTTTAGCGTGCTCATAGAAATTCCACTTTCAATTAAATTCAGGAGGATGAAGTAGAGACTGGCGATAATGATGCAGACGGGCCGGTCGATCGAAGAACTGAAGTTGCCTGGCAAAACCAACTTTCTGGTGAGCACCGTGTTTCGGGAGGTTCCAGTGAGCTTGGTCAATGGATCAACTACGCGTTAATGGGTGCAGGCGCAGAAGATGACGAGTTTGGCAACAGTGAGTGTGCACAATTAAAGTGTGAATTTCTGAGTATAAAATTTGTGTACAAATGTGCTGGATGTAAAAACTGGGTCGATTTTGTAAGCCTAGAAGTAAAAGATTGGTCTAAAATTGCTCGTATTGCAGAACTATAACTGAGGTATCTTTTCAAAAATTTTAAAATTGGTAAACAGAGCAATAGGAGCCACTAGAAGCATGCTAGAATGAAGTTAGTATCTAGTCTCATATTCGTAACATTTTCTTAAGATGCATGACTACGCATTATAGAAACTGATCATTTATTTACAAACTATACATACACACACATATATATAGATGTATATATATATATATATATATATATATATATATATATATATATAAATTAAGCCCAATGACAGGATTTTGATCGGATGCATATTATCAGTATAAACTCGATAATGCCTCAGGTATAAAAGGTAATTCATCCAACAGGATGGTTTCGTTCTTATTGGGAACTCTTACAGTACTGAGCAGAATTTGCCGAGGATAGGATACAGACATGGAAACACCTTCTTCGCAGCCTGGGACACTATCCATTATGCCTCCCGTGCTGCATACTACACGCAATTTGAAGTCATATACCAACTTGCATTCATTGACTAGCCTTTTCTTCAGATGGGACCTATTTGGAATCTAATAAAATTTAAAGTTCTAAATAATCACGCCCGATGTATCATTATAAAACAGACGACAAGGCATCTGGGGAAATTATATTGATTTTAAGTCTAATAGCAGGATTTTGATTATATATATATATATATATATATATATATATATATATATATATATATATGTGTGTGTGTGTGTATCTGCACATGTAAACATAAAGTTTACGCAATTTAATTCCGAAAAGCGTCAGCAAACTTTGACGACAGATAATACCACTAATGTGACGCGATAAATTATGCGGTTAGAATTGAACGTTTTACAGCTTATCCACAGACCAATGTGATTGTTTAAATTTCTCGGTAAATTTTAGCTGAGGATGTGTGAGCTGTATGAATTCAAGCATTTATTTATTTGTGATATTGTTACAAAAATGTGTTAATTTAAAATTATTTATGCTGGCAGTGTATTTGTTTGCATTAGAGAAGTTTTTGAGGAATCATAGAAAATAAACAAGTTTCCAATTGGCAGCGTTGAGATAAGTGGAGCATGGAGCATAATAACCTTTATATAGGTTTGCGGTCTATGTAAGACTAAAGATTTTATATTTTTATATGTTAGCATTTTCATGTTGTGACTTGAGTTATGGCGTCTAAAGAAAAAAAGAATGAACGTCAATTCTAAATAAAATACCAAACTACACACATGGCACAGTTTCATTATACGACATTGCTTTACTGATCCACGCTGCTTCTGTCCAAAAAATATAAAGTATAATGGATTCAATTTGAACGATTTCCTGTCGTTGACAATAAATTGGTTCCACGAAACTGGGGTCTCGTGGTCTGGCAATAAAATGCCCCAGAACTTATTCTAATGTTTATTAAATTACGACTTTTTTAAGATTGTTTCATCGGTATATTTAATCAAGAATTAAGTATATATACAGTAGTGCAGACTTTAGAATAGCAAAATGTACATGGCTCTATCAAAATAAATGATACACGTCAATATGTTAAAATTTTCCATACATCACTTCCCGCCTTTTGAAAATCTGCCGCTACAACGACAATATTATTGTATTTACGGAATTTAGTTTATCAAATACACTGGGTTAATACAACCATAGTTCGCATAAATCATACATCAATGGATCTAAATTTCGATATAATCCATCAAACAGATCATGATCTTGTTCAAATTGGAAAACTCATCAATAGAAGCTAATAATTACATTTAGGCTGTAACCCATACGCCAAATAAACATTAGTCACAGTGGTACAATCAGACAATCGTTGATTGTGTGTTGTGATAAAAATTGTTGAAATCAAGTTTGCGAACTTAATGTAAGCACCAATCCCATTTAAATTCACTAGCCGCATATATGATTGCGAGTTGGTCCTTGCTAGTCAATATGCATTAGTACTTTTGTAATGATTATGGTGGGACAAGACGAATTAATAACATCGGATTAAGACTGGATTTTTAGTTGATTTGTTATTTAATTAATGATTAAACAATTATTGAGCATATAGTCATTTTAAAGTTTGCCCTGTAACTGGTAATTTAAAAAAATAACTCTTAGTGTGTTTAACGCATATTAAAGGGCGTTCTATCTTCTTTCCCTTTATTGATTATTCTTTCGTTAAATAATTTTTAAAATATTCTTGTCTAACCGTCACTTATTTTATTTTATATCTTAATTAAACTTCTTATTCGATTAAATACGACAGTTTTGTCTTGCTACTACTCTATCCATAGAAATTGCTCTAGTAATACAGGACATCAAGCATTAAGAATAAAAAAATTAGTCTGACACTTGCTATAAGTAAATTAATGCCTAAGTATTGCATAGTGTGGAAAAGGCAATACATCCAGTAGACCGGTTTCGTCCTTATTGGGAACTCATCACGTACTGTCCCGAATTTGCCGCGGTCAGTACACAATGAGTTCCTAATAAGGACGAAACCGGTCTACTGGATGTACTGCCTTTTCCACACTATGCAATACTTAGTTTATTCTGACAAATGTATGTAAATAATGGGCCAGGTGTTTATATTAAGATCACAGTATTGATTGAAATTAATTGTTATCATCGCCTGCGCAACCAATCTTCGCTTAATTATATTAATTAATGCCTAATAATTGCAGTTCCATTTAGATATGCGTACATGTGTATTAATCATATTTAATTGAATATTTTTTAAAATTTTGTATAAACAATTGCAAATGCGTGACGTGCGTCAATCTCATGATATGAAAAAAACTGTTATTAAGCAAGCCAATCCTAAGTGCAACATGAGTGGGTTGAGTGAAATTTCACGTATACTTGGCTTCTGATTTATAATTTTATCACTTACCATGGCATGATGTTATGGTGAGTGTATCTGACTTATTAGACTCCCTCCGTCCCGACAATGTGAGGGCAATCTCAGTTACGTTATATAACATGGTGAGTATAAAATAAATAGTCTAACACATGTAAATAGTAAGTGCACATTCAGCCAATTTAGTTTTACTTAGTTGGTTGAGCATAAAAGTTGTTGATATGCACATACATCACGCAACTATCTAGCATAGAACTTATGCAGCCGACATTTACAGTCAAGCAAAATTTATGCTAAGCTACTAGAGTTGAGAGTCGCATATCTAGTTTTGCTTTTCATTCAGTTTGCCGTCGTACTCTGATGATGATCATAGAAGGTCGAATCGCGTCAGTACGTGTGACTGGCGGTAGTTTTGTTATGTTGTTCGATGACCGGTTAAATACAATGGGATTGGTGTTTGCAAACTTGATTTAGTGAATCCTTATAACCATTCGCGTAATCACTAATTGCTTAACTGTACTTAACAATAATTGATTGCGCGGGTGGTGATAACAATTCTTTAAATCAAGGTTACGAGCTTGAAGTAAATACCAATCCCATTGTATTTAACCAGTCGTCGAACAGCATAACAAAACTACCTACAGTGACAACGCACTGACGCGTTTCGACCTTCCATGATCATCATCAGAGTACGACGGCAGACTGACTATCGAGGATCAAACCGCATTGAATATATGCGGCTCTCACCACTAGCAGTCTCGCATACATTAAACATGACTGGAAATGTCGGCTGCACAATGTCCATGCAGTCACGAACTTTAACTGTGTGTAGCTTCCGCTACATATACAAATATGGGCATGGAAGGTCGAAACGCGTTTGTGCGTTGCGGCTGGCGGTAGTTTTGTTATGTTGTTAGACGACAGGTGAAATACAATGGGATTGGTGTTCATTTCAAGCTCGCAAACTTGATTTAAAGAATTGTTACCACCATCCGCGCAATCGATTATTGTTAAATTGTATAGCCTATATATGTATATGTGTCGAAAGCTACAAACAGTTAATTTTCGTAACTGCATGGAAATTGTGCAGCCGATATTTCCAGTCAAATTCAATGTATGCGAGACTGCTAGAGGTGGGAGCCGCATATCTAACTTTGATTTCCATATATATATTTAATGCGGTTTGATCCTCGTTAGTAAGTTTGCCGTTGTAATCTTATGATGATAATGGAAGGTCGAAACGTGTCAGTGCGTTGCGGCTGGCGGTAGTTTTGTTATTTTGTTCGACGACTGCTTAAATACAATGGTATTGGTGTTTACTTCAAGCTCGCAAATTTGATTTAAAGAATTACTTAACTGTATTATAAAGTAAAAGGCCAGTCTTAATTATAAATGAAATTACTTGAGAAATATCGTGCTTGCATGATTTGTTAATATTTTGAAACTTGTGGTGATGGGTGAATTGCAGATGGCATTCGCCAAGGGATGTCGAAATATATTCATAAAACAAAAAAACTGGAATTCAGCCTCTGTTAGTCAAAAAACAGATCAGGTAATTTTGATAAATCAGGTCTCGCAATTTTGTCATTCTTGTTGAAATAATCTTTTAGAGGAAGCACCCCTCAAGACAAACTCAATCGTGTGATTCCATTTTGGCATTTTCATAACTTGGAATCGTTGTGATAATTAAATAGATGCATTTATTAATTCAGCTTACCTAAAAGCTGAATTGCCATTTATGTTGGAAAGTGTGAGTTATCATTTCTAGATGTAAGTTTGAGACGATGTGGTCAGTTATTGTAAAATGAGGTTTATGATACAGGTCTTACTCGGATATCCTTTTAAACTTCTTCAGTAACTACACATATGAAATGAAAATATAAATTCTATAATTCCTTTTATAGAGACGTTTTTAAAAGTGGATTTAAAATACAAAAGTATGAACTGAAGAGATTCAAAAATATCAATATAACAAATGGATATCAGATGAAAGTGATATAAAAGTTAATTAAATATTTGGTAAATGAATTTTATCATAATGCAGAACGGCAAAAATATGAAACATGGTTAGAAGGGCACAAAATTATAACAATAAACGAAAATTGGTTGTGCGGACGGTGATAAAAATTACTATAAGGTTGCGATCTTCGTATAAGCACCTGACCCATTAAGTACATACATATGTCAGTATAAACTAAGAATTGTATAGTGTAGAAAAGGCAATTCGCCCAGTTGACCGGTTTCGTCCTTATTAGACACTCATCATGTACTGGCCAGAATTTACCACGAACAGGGCTGGAATCTGGGCACGTCTGCTTCAGAATCTAATGCACTAACCACTGATCCAACCTGCCGCACACTGCACACAACTTTAAGTTATATACAAACTAATTTAATTTAGTTAATTATTTTTTCGCTTTTAGGTGGAGCTCATATGGCATCCATTTAGACCCAAAGTTCCAACTAACCATCCTAAATCTGTCATTGCTGAACAGACACCACAACACATGTGGAAGTGGTATTGCAATGAACATTGATATAATTAAACGAACATTGGTTGCGTGGGCGGTGATAACAATTACTATAATCAAGGTTGTGATCTTGATATAAGCACCTGACCCATTAATTACTTACATATGTCAGTATAAACTAAGTATTGTATATCAACGTCCGCGCAACAAATGTTCGTTTAATAATATAAATGTTTATTTCAATACCACTTCCCCATGTAGTGTGGTGTCTGTTCAGTAATGACAGATTTGGGATGGTTAGTTACATTTGTTAGTATATAACTGAAAATTGTGTATAATGTGCAGCAGGGTGGCTCAGTGGTTAGAGCACTAGATTCTAATGCAGACGTGCCAAGGTTCTAGCCCTGTCCGCGGCAAATTCTGGCCAGTACATGATGAGTTCCCAATAAGGACGAAACCGGTCTACTGGATGAATTGCCTTTTCTACACTATAAAATTCGTAGCTTATACTGACATATATACGTAATTAATGGGTCAGGTGCTTATATCAAGACCGAAACCTTGATTATAATAAATGCTTGCATAAGGACAATTCAGTGATCGTAATCAATTTTTAATGCCTTTTGGTTTCCCCTTTTAGAATTTGTTGAAAATAGTAAAAAAAATGTCAATTATGTTGATGCAGTGGCCTGAATGAAACTTGTCTATCGTCTAAGATTTTGAAAGATTTAAAACAGACTGTATATATATATATATATATATATATATATATATATATATATATATAAGCAAACGAAATGTTTAATATTATATATATACATATATATATATATATATATATAAATATATATATATATATATATATATATATTAATCAGCCATAAGCGACCTATTAATATTTTTACTGGAAATCTAATAGTTTATTTTTGTATTTTTTAATTCCGTTTTCAATACCGAATGTATTTCAGAAATTTAGTGTATTCTTTGCTTTTGCTGCTTCTGTTCGCCATATCTGGAATTCTAGCTTTCATGTATCATTCAACATTTTTGGAACAATGATACAAATAGAAACAATATGCATACTAGCCCATTCAAAAATAGTCATAATAGAAGTAAAATTAAACAGAGTACTGATAGCAGAGAATCAATCTTTCCAGCGACAATTTGGATAAAGTGCAATTTATTCTGTTTCGCATTGAAATGATAAATATTTTAGACAGAAATAAGCTGAAACAGCAAAAGATATTGTAATATATTGTTGCGTCTCGGATAGAATGCTGTGCAAATTTACTCACACGTGTAAATAAAACAGTACTGTTGGTGGCCCTGGAGAGATCAAGGGAATCATTCACCGACTAATACCGTATTAACTGTGAGACACAGAGCAGATACGGATGTCCAGAAATCCTTCTTGAGCCTTGGTATGTGAGTTTTATTCGTTGGTTAGTAATCTTCTGGGTGGATACACGTTAACGAATAGGTTAGTAGAAGCAGGATGTGGCAATTGATATGTTGAAGCATTGACAAGACTCGCTAATGATATGCGACAACACCAAGAGGCTGACAACCGTAGAAATCCAATTGGTGGGTTAAGCGATTACGATTAAATGAATGCGTAGTAATAAGAAAACGGCGTGAATGAGAGGCAAGCTGTACTAGTAAATAAGCGTGTGTAAACAGCGAATGGAGGCAGATAACGTAGACAGATGATGAAAGCGGTTGCAGGTAGCGAGCAAGTCAGTGTTGCATAATAAATGGACTGTGTTTATATAGTTGAACGTCGCACACGGTGGGTTAATGGTCGTTTGAGATAGCGTGCTTTCTCATTCGTTCATTGTCAGTTAATGAAATTGCGTATTTAATTTGACTTAATTTAAAACATTTCGGCGGCATAATTTGGTCTGTTGCAAAACTTTCCTCTCTGAAAGCAAAGAAAAATACAAAGATTCCTCCTGGCGAGGTTTGATATGATGCAATTTAACCAGCTAGTTATTGCTACACAAGTTATTAGACTACTAGGCTGGTCATACTGCGTGAAGCAATTAGAGCGGTGCTGAAAATTTTTGAGAGCCGTAGCGGGAATTTGCAAAAGTCGATATCAGGTTTAAGTTGGAGTTTCCCGGGCAAACACGATCATTGTTACAGTTAAATACTGTTTGTTCGGGAGAGCTAATTTATATATGTATATGCAAGTATGTATTAGGTGTTGCGAACCTAGTAACAAATTAGTTCAGTTGTGACCAGAAGGATAAACCAAAGGCAGCATGAACAAAAAGTGTAATCTCATGCACATTCGTTTCGTGCTTACTGGCGACTCATCAGTAGGAGCCAGTATTACGCCCTTTAACCATTATATATTTTGGTCAAGAATGTGGGATAATAAGACGGTACGATCATTGTTAACGAGAGGCTTTCGATAAGACCAAAGGAGCTAGCAAATACTCGACGTTGTAGTCCATGATATTTGTAGGTGAATATGTAAAGCGCGTATCTAATGAAGTGTCTGCATACATAAAAATTGTTTATTTTATGATATGAAACCGGTGTTTTCTTAATGACGCTATACAAGGCATGAGCTCCAAGCAGCTGGCTATATCAAAAAGCAATTGTGGGCTCAAACGTGAGCCATAGGGTGTAACAGTATGACATGCAAACAATATAACATAAACACCAAATGGAAAAAAAATACAATTGAAGTCTACTTGATTCTTGCTGCAGAAAATGTATAATACCGTAGGGTAATTCATAAACATTACTCACTTGTCAGGCAGAAACATTTGGCTATACCATGTGAGACGAGTGAGGGTATGAAATAAGTTTAATATGAATCAATATGAGCTGGTCACGTCATGTGAAGTAGAGCGCAAGTAGTGCGTGAAAAATGAAAGTGATAAATTGGAAATTGAACAAGGAGTAGAAAATTCTATCAATCACACCTGATGAAAATTTAAGATATAATTTAGCTTAAATTGCTAGCATGCGGTCTCAAACCCTTGTAGAAGTTTTTATATTGTCACGGTCAGTTGGTCCGATTAAAGGTTTCAACCTGTTTATCCTTACCGAAGTAGGTGGCGCACCTTGCATGATAATGAAATATTTTGGATGTCTAAGTAAGATTGGGTAAGCACCGCGATACTAAGGTTGTAGTGGTGCCACAGCAGCGTCATTACGAAAAAGTAGTTGCATGCAGCTTTTGAGCAGCAGATGAATGAAGACTGGGCGAGGAGTTTGTCTTGGCTGCTGGGCTAATATGTTACTGAAATGAAGACGAAGACGAGAAGCTTCGTTTTCAGAGTCATCCTGTGCGGGTGGTAAATATGGGATCTGACTCGGCAGGCTTAAGTCCATGCCACGCAAGAGCTGTGACGCAGATTTGCGAATTGATTCGCGTATACGAGAACTAATTGCAAGGAATACTAGAGATAATACATCCACCTAGTAGCCTATAATGGACGAGGATGCAGAAGCAGTTTGGAGTAACCTATACATGTTTTCTAACATAGCATTGAAATGGGGGTGGTAGGCGGTTGTCTGGCATAAAGAGCATCCAATAAAATGCAGGATAGTTCGGAAACGTTCGGAAGAGAAGCAGGCACGTCTATCTATCTATCCCGTCAGGAACGTCATGATGTGCTATCCATGCAGAGATAAAACCATTATTGACTTCTTTCTTATTAGGAACTCTTCATGTACTGGTCAGAAAGTGCCGCGGACAGGGCTCGAACATGGGCACGTCTGCTTTGGAATCTGGTGCTCTAACCACTGAGCCACCCTGCCGCACCAGTGGTTAGAGCACCAGATTCCAAGCAGACGTGCCCAGATTCGAGCCATGTCCGCGGCAATTTCTGACCAGTACATGAAGAGTTCCCAATAAGGACGAAACCGGTATACTGGAGGAATCGCCTTAATTTATACTGGCATATGTAAGTAATTACATGATAAATTGATGCCCATGTAAGGTGATCACTGATGTCGATCGAGGCCAGAGTGCATGGCTTTGCTTTAGTTGCAACTGTTCACAATGGTTGTTATTGCTGATTTTTGGCGAAATTTATCCTTTCTCGAAAACCATGGTGTTGGTTCTCCTTGCTGGCATGGAACACATTATATACAGTGGGTTGGCTTTGAAGTCACAATACCGAATAATTTATATAAATTTAACTTTACTGCTGCTTGAATACACATGCATTTGGAAGATTATCTCGCCTCTTTTTAAAGGTAAATCTATTGTTCCGTTTTTTACCTTTAATAAAACCAAGTTTGGCATGTCTGCTAGTTATTCCGCTAGTAAAACATCCCATTTAAACAATATTTGATGTCCGTTTTCCTTCACGTCTTGGCTTTTTTTGACAGATGTTGACTGACACTGCTTAGGTGATACTGTAAGCCTACAGATGAAATTGAGAAGTAAAGCCATATGCACTTTATTATGTACTGAAGTAATAGATTTATTGACTCAGACTAAAGCGAGAATTGAAGGCAAATCTAATTGAAGCACAATTTGATTATAAATAAGTAAATAAATTTGATAACTCAAGTTTTCTGCATCGTGCGCCAGTTCCTCAATTGCACAAGTTTTGAATCAACTTCGATCAAGCATTATGCACTTAAGAGATTTTAAGTCGCCAAAAAACAATGTTATTTTCCGTGGCATATTCTTGCTAAAGCGCAATTAAACTATGATTTGCACAGGACTGAATGCAAAAAATGTGCATTTGCTTTAAATAAGTGTGAATAGGAATAATAGAAACACTGAAATGTGAGCTCGAGTAGGGTTGAACAGTGATGTGGGGCGTGGGGGATATGCATGTTTAAATGACTAAAATTTACATCTTAGTGCATTATGCATGTATTGTTTGTGAATTGTAATCAGAGGCTATATTTTTCTGCAGAATTGGACAAGATTAAACGCTTGTTTTGCAAATCTTTATTCATTAAATAAACTTACGACTTGACTAAGATGATGAAAACGATAAACAAGGAGAAACATCTGGCTTAGAGAGTGAGAACCACTCATCTGGAGCTGGAAGCAGCACTACTGGAACGTATTTTTCTGGCGAAAAAACTGACAATCTGCCTACCTACTGCGATCCGCCAAATCCCTGCCCGATTGGTTATGATCCAAAAGCTATGTCTACGCCGTGTGAAATCCACGGAATTGAAGACACTAAGGCATTCAACAAGCACTGGGTTTGGTCAAAAATGCGTAACGGCGAATGCCCTTGCGATGAAGAGCACATGCACTCCTGTCCCCAACCGTTTAACTCTGAACGACGACGTGGAATTTCACAATTTGACCAGGACGATGGGTTAAAAGACGTTGATAAGAGTACGCCCTATTCGGTAAGTTCCTTATTCATGAAAATAACACAGTGTTCTAATAACTAACTGAGAGGACAGAAAGTGAGATAAAAAGGAACTATATTAGTCTTTTACAGGCTGGTAATGAGGATAAAGTTTAAGGCATGTATTTATGTAGACAAAATTCAACGTGTATATGCCGTACTCTGTTCCCCGCTTGATGTTAGTCTAATCAATATTCTACTAATTAATGAAAGTGACAGATATTGAGATTTATATTGTCCAGTCGCGAGATGGTGAATATACATTTTTTTGTTGTTAAGCCTTTAACCGAATTTACTTCGGTAGCAGGACGCGTGAATAACCTTATTAGACTGCTCCAAAACGAACTCATTGTCCACTAATTAGAATTTACGGTCACGAAATATCAGAGAGCGATCATATGGAGCTGTTTAGCTGGAAAATTTTGATTATGATTAAAACGTTTTGATGCCCAGCTGAAAATATCTGGGACATACCAAGTGAATATCTCGGTTGACATAGATTTCCAGACATTGCCTGCTATATTTGTTCATTTCTGTTGTTTTAGCGGCAGTAAGTAGACCGAAAATGTATTCCACTTGAAGAACCTGGTCTTGAGGCTTAGAGGAATATATGGGCGATTTACGAGTTGTTTGCGTTATTTGCCAATTTCTGTCGCAGGATGTATAATAAATCGCAAAATAACGACGAAACCCGATTTCTCGTTAGCGAAATCGTTGACAACTGGCTGCAGACTGCTGTTCAGCTCAATCGTAGACGTTGGATCCAAATTAATTAAAATAACCGTTTCTGAAGTATTTATCAGAAGTCCGCATCGGATTGGCACATCAACAGCACCGTCAACAGATCTCTGTTCTAATCCTAATTCTATTCTAGCAGAACGACATTGTAAGCGTCTTTCAGCAGAGACGGAAACAAACACATAATTGAACAAATCTAGGACAATTTGTATATACTTTAGCACGTGGAAATCTATCGCAAAATACACGTGAAGACGTTTTTGGGTGAATAAAGATTGATGAGCCGGAAATCACTGGCACGTCAGAACCCCGATCTTCATCAAAAACCAAATCTGATAGCTTTCATTGAGTTCGTCTTTTTCAAAAATAAGAATTGTTCAGAGTAGGTGAGTAATGGTTTATAACTCCTACTGTTGTTTGTCTCACGAAGAACGAAGCAAAGGCCAAATACGAGTTTAAATCTCTCTAGTCAAGTAATGCCTTTGTGAAAAAACTGGAATGCAGAAAGTTTGCATTATTTCTGACTGAATCACTCTTGCATTAAGATAGAGGAATCGGCGTTTCTACGTGCTAGGCCCAAATGAGGCGCCTTTCTGATTGCTAAATGTAACTTTGATCTACAAGAAGCAAGCAATGTGGACATCGCGCTTACGTAGCGCACTGGCTATTAAAAACTGACTAGCTCGCGCGGATAAAGCCGTCACATTTATAGATTCAAAGTAATACTACCATTCGGAATAAATTAGTGTATGTAAGCACGTTTATTGCCACATATAATGATGAAAAAAAATATATGGACTAAGTAGCAATCGGCCTACAACTAAAAGTTTATAGTTTAAACGGCCTTTATTTAATTTCCTATGAGCTTGCGACAATCTTGGTCCTTCCACAATATGACATAAATAACTCCAACCCTCGGGGTTTCAGTTTTACTATCATCTTCAGTAGATTGCTTTTGTATGAATCATTATGTTCAATAAATTCAGTTAAGAAGTATACTGCTTTCTAATAATCATGTTTACGCGAAGGTAGTGAAAAAACTCTATTTGGCGTATTCCTGATAGGGCTGAATGATTTATATTCCGACTTGACTTTCTCGTAGTTGATTCGACCAAATTCGCTGACGAACAATATCTGCCCAGTCTCTGAGTTTCAGTTTCCGTCGGACACTGCGTCCTTTAGCATTTGAAACGTGCTCTTCGTATCTATCGTGCTTGCTCTCATTTTTTCGTAACCCATTAACAACTAAGGGAAAACTGCACACTGAATGTCTAACTTATGAATTGGTATAAAATAGGTTGGCTGTATTCCTACAGTATAGAAAATATTTGCCTTACCACCGCTGGAAAGACTAGCCTGCGTCCGCCAATCATTAGTTAGGAAATTTTTATGTCTAAGGTTAAAAGATCTAAACAACCAAACTATTATAAGTTACACATGGTTGACCTTGCTTGAAGTTCCACTTTATTGGAGCAAATTAAAATGCAACACTATTTTACACATCAGTTAAATTTGACTTAATTGGGGAAAGAATTACTAATTCGATTAGACCTTTGAATATTGTTTTCTATCAGGTAGATACTTTGACGATATTTTGACAAGCAAATTATTAAAGGATTACCAGTTTATTGGCTCACAGCCGTCTAAAAAGTAGAACATTCTTATTTGGCGTACAGTGTTAGGTATAGCATTTATTTCCGTGCACGATTGTAAAATGTTAAAAAGAAGCAAAATGATCTAACAGTAAGTGGAATTTTCTATTGTGAAATAATTGATTAACTCATAAAAGCTATTGGCTGTCAAATATGCTGTTTATTTGGTAATTGGCTGACCGAACAAATATAATTAACACAACAATGCTCATGGGAATTGACCTCGAGAAAATCTTGTTCTATGCAGGAAATTCACCTGCATTGATCAAATCTTATTATTATTTTTTTGAAATGAGGCACAGATAACAAGTTCATGTACAGGTTCAAACAAGCTATTAATGGCGAGAAGTGTATTGAGGTCGAACCCATTTTCTATACGACGAATTTTCATTTAAAGGAAGTTTCTTTGATATTTGATACCTAAGATCAGCGGCCGTATTTATTAATTTTTCTTTGTTAACCAAAAGCATAATTTAAAACTCCAAGCATCAGCAAACATTTGTGTGACAGTAGCACCATGACTCGGCGTGTGTTCCCCGCCACAAAAGGGTTCAACAGCCACAGGATTACATGAACTCCTGGACAGTACCCCGTACTTCCGAATGGCGAATGAGCTCTCAACAGCCACCGACAACCATGCAACTTACTGCTGCCTTGCAGACTGTGCTTGGATGTGCAAAGGCTAGAAGTGCGTCCTCGATCAAAAAGCCGAGTGGTGAGGGGACACCACTTGTAACAAATTCCCAAGAAACTCCATGAAATTGGAGCCGGCTTATCCTCCAAAAGGAGTCAGCCGCAGTAAAGTAAAGTAAAGTAAGCAATTAATATGGCTCCAACGTTTAATAAGTTATTAAGGATAAGTTAGTCGCGCTAAGACACTCATGCAGGTAATCCAATATTGTCAATTATTCATTAATTCTGTGTAACAATATAAATAATGAATTTTTATCATACTCGTTCATCCAAAACTATCAGGATTACTGTTCGATACCGTTTACTGCGGAGAACTGATAAATATGCACCTGTGTATTAGATGATCGCATCTAGTTACAAATGTGTTAAAATCTGACCAGAAGGACAAACCAAAGTCAGCCTAACCGGAAGATGTAATTTCATGTGCACATTCGTTTCTTTCTTACTGAAGACTCATCAGTAGGAATAGATATTACACTCTTTACCAACTATATATGTAGGTGATGAATGTGGACAAATTTGGCGGTATAATATCCTACACGAATATGCAAACTTGCAGTAGTAGAGCTATCTTCATATAGTCTTCAATAATGAGGCATCAATATCATTATATATGATATATAAAGGGGAGCAACAGTAGGAGCCGGTATTACGTCCTATACCCACTATACACGTGGGTGAGAAATGTGGAAAAATTTTACAGTTTTTTACTTACGGTCATATTTAGACTAATTTGGTATTGGGCTTCAGTTCATGCTGTCTTTGCTTTATCCTTCTGTTCACATTTAAACTACTTTGTTACTATGTGCGCAACACATAAAACACAAATATATTAGTTTTCTGCAGAGAACAATACCTAACTGTTATATATTGAATATAATAATGTCATGATTACCGCGAGAAGTGTTAACTGTTACCCATCAAAGCCGAAGTGTACGGATTTAATGGAGTAAAAGGTGTTCATAAGTAGTAATTCTAAATTTGGATGAAATCTAGCATACCTTGAAATCCATTTTGTTGGTAACATGTACCTTTGCGGTACCCAGTAGTATAGTATGGCAATTACAACAGCTATATTGTTAAAATTAGTTAGAGGTTTCGGTATATATATATATATATATATATATATATATATATATATATATATATATATATATATATATATATATATCTTGTGTATAGGATTTGAAGTCGCATTATTGAAGACTCAATTATGTTAGCTCTCATATAGTAGGTTTACACACTCGTATGGGAGTTTTTACTATCCAATTTTCTCACATTCTTCACCCAAATATATAGTGGATATTAGGCATAAAACTGGCTTCTACGGCTGAGTTTCCAGTAAGTAAGAAACGAATGTGCACGTGAGATTATACCTTCCGTTGATGCTGCCTTTGGTTTACACTTGTGCTCATATTTGAATTAATTTGCTACTAGGTGATTTAAAAAAATTAATAAATATACATGGCAAACAATTATTCATTGCATGGGCGGTGATAAATATTAATTAATCAATGCTGCAAACTTGATATAAATAATGTGTGTTTATTTCTACAATGGTTAAGGTAGCAACTATGCTGAACGAATTAAATTTCTAAATATTCGACAATCGTTCTTGTGTATTAATCTGCATTGCCTCAAAGATCGTACGACAGAGTGGCGTTTTAGATATTCGCAGATTCTGAAGTAAACGTGCCCAGTTTAAGCTCGGTTCGCGGAAAAATCTGGACATTACTTGAAGAGTTCCTAATAAGGATGTAACCGGTGTGCTGGATGAATTGACTTCGCTACATTATACGATGCTTCGTTTATACTGATAAATGCATGTATAATGGAATTGATGTATGTATCAAGTTGGCAACCTTAATTTAAATAAACATACATGTTTATATAATTAAACGAACATTGGTTGCACGGGCGGTGATAACATTTATTATAGTCAAGATTGCGAACTTGATATAAAAACGTGACTCATTAAGTGCATATATTTGTCAGTATAAACTAAGAATTTTATTGTGTATAAAAGGTAATTCATCCTGTAGACCGAGTTACATTTGTTATTAAATGACTGAAAATTGTGTTTACTGTGCGGCAGAGTGGCTCAGTGGTTAGAGCACGGGATTTCGAAGCAGACGTGCCCTGCCTGCGGCAAATTCTGGCCAGTACGCGACGAGTTCTCAATAAAGACGAAACTGGTCTACTGGATGAATTGCCTTTTCTAAACTATACAATTCTTAGTTTATACTGAAATATGTGTGTACTTAATGGATCAGGTGTTTATATCAAGTTCGCAACCTTGATTATAGTAAATATATATGTTGTCGGTATAAACTAGGCATTGCACAACTTAGCCAATGCCATTCATCCACTGGGACAATTCTGTTTTTATTGGGCACACATACAGTAATTACCAAAATTGTCGCTGCTGGGATTGTTACTGGTGCATTTTTGACTTGTAATTTCTCCTCTTAGCGCCTATAGTTTTGCATTATACGCAATTGCTAGCTATATAACTTAACAATAATTGTTTGCGCGGGTGGTGGGAACAATTCTTTAAATCAAGTTTGCGAGCTTGAAGTAAACACTAATCCCATTGTATTTAACCAGTCGTCGATAGTTTTGTTATGTTGTTCGACGACTGGTTAAATACAATGGGATTGGTGTTTACTTCAAGCTCGTAAACTTGATTTAAAGAAAAGCTATATAACTTGTTTTATGATCAGTCTTTCTATAAAGTTGACAATATATATATATATATATATATATAGATATATATATATATATATATATATATATATATATATATAGATACAACGGATTATGACCAAATTTTATTATATACATTTATATTTTTTAGTATTAACTAAACATTGAATTAGATAGCAACTAAAATTCACCAAGTAGACGGAGTTCGCTCTTATTCCGCGCTTATCAAATACTTGCCAAAATTTCCGCGATTAAGGCTGGAACCGGGACACGTGTTTTTCAATCTTTGTTGGGCACTCAAAGTATTTGCTGAGATTAAAATTCAGTTCACTATCACATCCTTAAATATTCAGTAGTAGCTAGAGCTGCTGACGTAGAACAAACTGGCGACGAATCAGTTCAAAGCCGGTCAGCTAGTTTACAACTCTATGGGACCGTTGCAACCCAAATCATGTTAGGTTCACGGATGCTTCTTATTTTACATATATTCGAATAATGGTAAAATGTGCATGAGATTATACTTTCCGTTCATGCTGCCTTTGGTTTATCCTTCTGGTCACAACTGAACTAATTTGTTACTAGGTTCGCAAAACCTAATACATACTTGCAATGGTAAAAGTTGTCTGCTTAATTTAAAAACGACCATTTTCTATGCATTTCATTCAATTTAGAAGACTACGGTGTCTGTTAGTAGACGTATTAGATTTTTATTGAGTTCCTCAACAAAATAGATGGCACTTTGGCTTTATTGATTCCTACGGTTATTTAACTACTTCAATGGTGTATAAGTTTAGCTTTATAGTTGTCAGATATTGCAAGGTGTTTGGTGAAGCTCTCAGATGTATACTCAAGAAAATAAGATGTTATAACAGACAAAACTCTATGATAGAAACTTAATCGTAGGCATGTGCATAACACTATGCTTATATAAAAGGAATCGCTTTAAATTTTACTATTTGACCATGCTATTTATATTTAATTTACAGATTGACAATGATGTTAATCCATACATGCGCGGTGTGAAACGCAATCGCTTAGTTGCAAAAAAATCTACTCAACCGGCTAATTTGCAGCGTCGTAAACGGGTGAGGAAATTATATTTCTGATTTAACAATAAGTGCATAAACTAATGATTCTCTAATATTGATTAAAGTTTCTCAATTCATTTTCGCTTTGTATTTCGGACTATGCTATAACTACATAACTTCAATTTTCATTATATAATTTGTTAACATCTTGGTATAAATACCCTTGTCTCACTTTTCCTAAAGATAGAAAACCTAGAAAGTATCTATTAATTCTTAGTTAGTGATAAAAGTTGTGCAGTTGATGTTATAGTCAAATATAATTTAAATGAGGGAAACATGCACAAGTACCTCATAATATATACATCTAGATTTTCATCGTTCTAAATATCATCATTATTTGATTAAGACCGGGGAAGTTCGAAATGCGTCAGTGCGTGATAGTGGTATATCTGTGTTGTGCACTTGATCAGAAAATTGGGTGTCGACCTATCTGATAACCGAAAACTTGATTCAAATACATAACGAATAATAAATAAGGTTCATTTGCAATATGCCACTTTTAAAATATTTTATCGCGAATAACACTTTTTCGTTTGATACCTGTTATTGCGTTAAACTTAATGATTTATTAAACACATTACTGGATATTCCTACGGAGTCATATAATATTAGAAGCAATATCTAACAAGGAGGTAAGTAGAGTGCACTGTATTCATGAAAATATAATCTTTTTTCACTCACTTTTTGTTGATCATGGATATGATGTTGTTACTTATAATGGCGTCACAGTTATTTTAGTACAATATTTGTTCTACTATCAGTAGTAAAGTTAACAATTGGTATTTTGTTACTATTTCAGTCATTTACAGGCGAACGTACTTCAAAGAATCCGTTTTTCGAAGGCTTCATCTTAAGACGCGTGACAAAGAAAGACGGACGATTTCCTTCCTCTCAGTTTATAATGTGAACCGCCGAGATGATCTACTACAATTAAGTTGCATATTCTGGAGAACTATAGTGCTGAATGCCCTATTATTAAATTAAAAACTAATAATACAAACTATTGAGATTAGCACGTAAAATTATTTTGTCCATTTGATTAATGCATGCTGATTTTAAACACCAAATTTATTAGAATAATTTACTTCAAAGCCCCATACTAAAGATGGCTTTGACGATTTGCTATGGTCGGAATAAGTGCTTTGAATGGTATATAGCAGAAAATTAGACCAATCAAGGAAGGTACTGTCCTTGGTTTGCGCGGGTCTAATAAAGTCGTGCAGATATTTATTAAGAAAATCTGAACCATAAGAAAGATGTTCGATCATTCTATATGATTGACTTTTGCGTACTAAATGGAATATTGCGATATAAAAGATGGTATTTGGACGCCTTCATCAATTTGGAAGTCGGAATATTGGTTATAATTTACAATAAACGGCGTAATTAATCATGATTTGTGTGCAACAAAGCTCTTTATATATTTACTGTTTGTTGTGGAGAACTAATATATATGCAATTATGTATTAGTTGTTGCGAACCTAGTAAAAAAATTAGTTCAGTTGTGACCAGAAGGATAAACCAAAGGCAGCATGAACGGGAAGTGTAGTCTCATGCCCATTCGTTTCGTGCTTACTAGCGACTCATCAGTAGGAGCCGGTATTACGCCCTTTAATCACTATATATTTGACTGAGGAATGCGGGATAACGGACGATACAATCCCATAGACGAATGTGTAAACCTGCAGTAGTGAAGCTAACATAATATAAAGTCTCGACAATGCGACTGCAACGCTAACTCACTCTATATAATATATATACCGAGTCTGTAAATGATACTAACACTATAACTATTGTGTTAGTAACCGGTACCAACATTATAGAACCGAAAAGGTGCATGGTACTATCACTATGGTTTCCAAGTCGGTACATAGTAGTTACATGATGGATATCAATGTATGCTATAATACACCGAAATTGAGAATTACAACTATTTCTGAACACCTGTTACTCCGGTAAATACATACACTTTGGCTTTGATCGATATCAGTTATCACATTTCGTGGTAAGCATGACATCATTCAATTCAATATATAACAGTTAAATACTGTTTGTTGCGGAGAGATAATATATATGCAAGTATGTATAAGATGTTGCGAACCAGGTAACAAAATAGTTCAGTTGTGACCGAAGGTTTATCCTTCTGGTCAAAACAGAACTAATTTGTTACTAAGCTCTTTAATTAACATATCTTTAATGACATGCATAGTTTTGCATTTTCAAAATGTGTGAACACCTTAATAGAGCTTATTTTAAAGGATAAATTTTAGCACAATAGTTATTATTGATTTCGCTAGAAAGTGTTTACAAACTTGGAATGTACATGCATATATCTAGATTAAGCTTTGAAAACATGAAATGTTTGGGATTTAAACGAACATTGGTTGCGCGGTTGGTGATAACAATTATTATAATCAAGTTTGCGGTCTTGATATAAGCACCTGACCTATTAATTACTTACATATGTCAGTATAACTTAAGAGTTGTACAGTGTAGAATTGCCTTTTCTACAATATAAAATTCGTAGTTTATACTGACATATGTAAGTAATTAATGGGTCAGGTGCTTATATCAAGTTTGGGATTTGACAGAGACTTCTCGATTTGAATAGGCAATAATATTTGTATGCATCTGTTTTAACTCAAAATTTGTAGCAAAATACTTCACTCGCCAGTAAGCACGAAACGAATGTGCATGAGATTATACTTTCCGTTCGTGCTGTCTTTGGTTTATCCTTCTGGTCACAACTGAACTAATTTGTTGTTAGATGCGCAACACATAATATAAAATTGTATATATATTAGATCTTCGTAGAAAACAGTAGTTAAATACTTCACTTGATGATGGGACTCCTATAAATTGCGCCAACCAACTAAATATATGCCACAAGCAGACTAGATCTGGTCGAGAAGTGTTGGCCTGTTTAATGGTGCAACCTTTCATACATAGGCGTAAAAAGCCAGTAATAAAGCCAAATTAAAAAAAACTAACGGTACATATATATATATATATATATATATATATATATATATATATATATATATATATATATATATATATATATATGAAAATACTTAAAGGCTATTCTAACTTGTCTGGATAGCGAAAATCCGAATATACTTTGGTCCAAGATAAGTTCCACTATGCACAATGCAGGTACTTCTGTATGTGGCATTGCAGGCCCCCGTAGAAATAATCACTGGCTCTCTGTAAAATCTATGGAGATACTCGAAATAAGGCGCAAAATTCCACCTGGCTCGACTCATAATAATACCCGTCCCAATATAAGACGCCAACTTAAGCGCAGTCTAAAAGGCGATCTCGAAAACGTTTGGTACAGAAAGGCTAAGGAAATAGAAGTAGCTTTCGCGTCGGGTAATAGTCGCTGTTTGTTCCAACTTATCCGCACAACAGGTCCGAGAAAGTTAAAAGTTAGCGAAACTATAAATGATAGTAACAACGAATTAATAATAAATAAGTCGTCTTGACAGGTGGGCTGAACACTTTAGAGATCAATTTTCTTGGCCACCCGCGTCAGTTCCGATTCCCGAAAGCATGTCTGCATCAACAGTGTGGAATGTTAGTCCCGAAGAACCATCCGAGTTAGAAGTACGCGATGCAATCCTATCTCTTAAGCGCCGCAAAGCCACAGGCCCCGATGATTTACTTCCGGGATTGTTTAAGGATGGTGGCGATATAATTTCAGGAGCGTTGACCAAACGTTTTCATACTATATGGAATGAGGAAACCGTACCACTTGACTGGAATGAGTCGACCATCATTCCCATCTTCAAAAAAGGCAATCGTAATTCATGCGATAACCATCGTGGTATAAGTTTGACTCCGGTCGTATCAAGGTTATTTGCTTCGATTATCCTACATCGTCTTAACGCTTCACGTGAATCACATACAAGAGAAGAACAGGCCGGATTCCGCGCAGGACGAGGTTGTATAGATAATATTTTTACGTTAAGGCAAGTTCTCGAACAGAAACATTTATATCACCGTCCCGCAATAGTCGTCTTTCTAGACTTCAAGGGTGCATTTGATTCGGTGGATCGCAATGTTTTATTCCATATCTTGTCGAAAAGCGGTGTGCCCACAAAATTTGTTAATATTATACGAGCTCTCTAGACAAATACTTCTGGTCGCGTTAAGGTCTACAAAGAATTAACGCATAACTTTACAACCAGCAGTGGTGTTCGTCAAGGTTGTCCACTTTCCCCATTTTGTTTAATTTTGTAATCGATGCTATTATGAACAACACTCTCCCACACATTCAGGACGCTGGAGTTGAAGTTCTCCGGGGCGGTAAACTTGTAGATCTTAACTATTTAGACGATATCGTACTATTATTCGACAATCAGCATGCTGCCCAGACCACCTTAAATAGATTAACAGACGTTGTTCCGTCTTTCGGTATGAAATTCGCACCCTCTAAATGTAAGATACTGTTACAGGATCGCCCACCACTCACTCCAACGTTGCGACTGCAGAATGAAGATCTTGACATAGTCGACAGGTTTACATATCTTGGGAGCTCTATCAATAACGTAGGCAATATGTCGGACGAGGTGAGAATACGGATCGCTAAAGCTAGAGTAGCTTTCTCGAACCTGCCTCATTTATGGAGAAACGCGAATATTTCACTTTGCCTTAAAGGTCGTGTTTACAATGCATCTGTACTCGCAGTCTTACTATACGCTAGTGAAACTTGGCCTCTTAGAGTTGATGATCTGAGACGCTTGCAGGCATTCGATCATCGTTGTTTGAGAAGTATAGCACATGTTGGTTACCAACAACGAATAACTAACGTTGACATCCGTAGACGTATTTTTGGATCTGACAATAAGTGCTCGTCTTTAGAAAAGCAAATAAGGCTCCATCAACTTCGTTGGCTCGGTCACGTTTTGCGTATGCCCTCATTCCGATTGCCCAATAGAGCTCTGTTCTCTCATCCAGCACCAAATTGGCGTAAGAAACAAGTTGGGCAGATTTTGACATGGCAGAAACAATTAAAGTCACTTACATCCAAATTGGGTAGTATAGGATCCACTCGTCTGCCGGGATGGGGTCCTCGTGCACATCACAGTTCTTGGTTAGAAACCCTTAGCGATATGGCAGCGAATCGAGCTCAGTGGCGATCTTGTTGCAGATGTATAATAGAATCATCTTCGTAACTTTATTTTCTTAGTAGGGCAAAGTTAGCTGCGAGGTTCGGTTTGTTTATGACGTGATACGGTGAAATCCGCAAGGAAGCTGTGTTGCTGATGTCGCCTTGCCCGGAATGCTAACTTGGCCATAATGGTGTTGTGGAGAGGTTTAGTTTGCCTCATTTCTGTGAGTTATCCTGATAAATTTACTCATAGTAGCAAGGTATTCATTCTCTCTCTACCTCTCTCTCTCTCTCTCGTAAATCTCACTAATAATTTGTCTAAATTCACTTATATACTTTTTTCACTCCTTATGGTTATATGGCAGTGAAACATTAGTCACTTGACTTTTGTGTGGCTGGACATCTATCTATCTATCTATCTATCTATATATATATATATATATATATATATATATATATATTTTTTTTTTAATGCAAATTTACATTGGATCTTCTTAGATACGTTTCTATTTTTACATTTATAGAACTATATTTTAGTGTATCGCCACAATTTACTAGTGGTCTTTTTTGTTAGTTTAAGCACTGTGTTCCTTAAGTTTAATCGATTAACAATACTTTATTTTATTTGCACAGGCAGCCAGTAAAGCGTATATATTTATTACAGTACTACGCTGACATGAAACAATTAACTGTTTTTGATAAAACACAATTGATGATTTAGTGACAAATTGGTTCAAATATAACCAGAAGGGTAAACCAAGGTAGCATGAGCGAGTAGTATATTCTCATGTACACATTTGTTTCGTACTACCTGGTGACTTGTCAGTAAGTGTCGGTTTTACGCCCTATACTGACCATATTTTGGGTGAAGAATGTGGGAAATTAGGAAGGTACAGTCGCTTATACGGATGTGTATACCAGCAGAAGTGGTGTTAACTATATATAAAGTCTTCGACAATGCGATATCAAGTCAACTCATAATATATAATATGTAGTCCATGTCTGTAAATGGTAACCACACTATGACTCTTGTGACAGTACCTGATACCAACACTATGGTCGCCGAGTCGGTACATGATACCGACACTGTGTATTTCATGATATACTAAATTTCATTAAAATTGTTAAATAAAACTACTTTTGATCACTTTTTACTCCAGCAAATCAATTCATTTTGGCTTTGATCGGTAACAGTTATCACTGTTCGCGATAATTATGAAATCATTCAGTTAAATATATAACGGCTAGACACTTTAGTTTTATAGGAGTCCAATTGTCAAACATTCCACGTCCGAACACATAGTGGTTAAAGGGCGTAATACCGGCCACTAATGATGAGTCTCCAGTAAGTACGAAACGAATGTGCACGCGAAATTATCCTTCGGGTCCAATTTTAACTAATTGGTTACTATTTGCGCAAAACCTAATACAAAATTGCATACATATTAGCTCTCCACAACAAACATTATCTACCTGTTATATATTTAATTGAATAATGTCATAATTATTACAAAAGGTGATAAATGACATTGTTCAAATCCAGGGTGTATGGATTTGATGGAGTAACAGGTGTTTATAAGTAGTTTTAATTCTCAGTTTTGGCAAAATTTAGCATACCGTGAAATCCATTATATTGGTATCATCTATCGACACGACAACCATAGTGTTGGTACCTTTAACAGACACGGTATATGATCTATGTAGTGAGTTGGCTTTGAAGTCGCGTTGTCGAACACCTTATGAAATTAAATCCACTTGCTTGTTTGCACATTCGTATAGGAGATTGTACCGTCCAATTTTTCCACACTCCTTACCCAAAAATATATAGCAGGTATTGGGCGTAATACCGGTACCTACTGATGAGTTGCCAGTAAGCAAGAAACGAATGTCACATGAGATTATACCTTTCATTCTTGCTGACTGGTTTGTGCTACTGGTCCTCTTTGAACCAATTTTTTACTAAGTCATCAGTTGTCTGTGTTGATGTGTTAAGTAACAGTTAATTGTTTCATGTCAGCGCAATTCTGTAATAGAAATTTACGCTTGTGTGCATTTATGTGCAAATAAAACGGAAAGCCTTGTTAATTGATTAACCTTAATGAAAACTGTTCTTAATTCAAATGAATGACCACGAATAAATTGTAACGTCACGCTAAATTATAGTTCTATAACTAAAGAAAGTTGTCATTTGTTACAACATGATATATACCTAATTCCAGAATTTTATCTACCAGACAATTTTTAATTTCCAAGTAGGAAAACTGCTCAGGTGTAGTTAAAACAGCCAACATAACTCGTTTGTCACAAATTATGTAATACCGTTCACCTACATTATTAAGTTATTAGAGTGCATAAACAAAGAAAATATCTCATACAATGGACTATGGAAGAATCTAGGTGTAAGTGACAAAACACGGTCTCTCAGCTGGACTTTTCAGGTACCAGGAAATACTGCTGGTAAGACACTGTGCATATGTCTGCGAGAATTTCGTCTTCGTGGTGACTGGATGCTGATTCGTCCCTTTAATATGAAGGCTTAAAAATCGTTCGTAGTAACCACAGGAAATCAGATACGATCTAATCCTCGTTGATTGGCTACGTTTCAGAACGGCATTTCTCGTTCCATCATCGGGCCTCTAATCACACACATTGAAAATGCTCACAATAACAGATTTAAGCAAATGTGGTAACCTCGTTTCGAAACAGACCTATTTATATTTTAATTTTTAACCTATTAATGGATTTAAACAAAGTATTGGTCTCAGTAACTAAACTCTATATATGCATATGCATGGAGAATATGAGAAAACCCACTCATTTATATATATATATATATATATATATATATATATATATATATATATATCCTGCAAATGGCAATCCAACTATTACTTACAGTACAATTGCAGCAATCTCAAATTCCCGGTATACGTAATCTCATCAATTGTGCAGAAAGTTCATTGGAGGGCGAGAAAAAGTATCAACCATGTGTGGTATAACTGAACTGCTGCAATGTCACGATAATTTAATTTAAAATTCAAAATTGAAAACGTCCAACAAACTTGTGGGTGGATAAAAAATGCTATGCATAGGCTGCAATGAAAGTTACCTCTATAGAATGAGAGTGAAAGCCAGAGTGACTCTTAGGTTAAGACAAAATAAAAGAGAAAGAAAGAGATAGTAAGGGCAAAGTATAAGGAAACCTACACAAAATATAAACAATAACTAAGAATATGCTTTCTCCTAAGTTCATCATTATTTATATAAATGTATGTCCATAAATATAAACAAAAATAAATATATATAAAGTGTGAGTCAACAAATTATATAACTTTTATATATTATTAGATAACCTAAGTCTTTTCGCAAGAATGAAACTTTTATATAATTAAACGAACATTGGTTGCGCGAGCAGTGATAACAATTATTATAATCAAGGTTGAGATCTTGATATAAACACCTGATCCATTAAGTACATACATTTGTCAGTATAAACTAAGAATTGTATAGTATAGACAGTATACAACTTAACATATTGATTGTCAAATTGTTTGTGGATTGTGCTGCCCTTTGAAAAAGGCTTCCGAAACCGGATGTCAAAATATTCAGAATCATAAGGAAGAGCGTGGATGCAAACATCTTGTTGCGCCCAACAAGGACAAGGTAACATATACAGCTATACGTTAGACAAACTTGGCAGCCACCTTCTTTTAAGTATTATTTAAATCACGTATACACTAACAGAGCTTGGGGTGACAACTTTGGAGTTAACTGATATTTTCAAATGCTGCCACGATTGGATTTTGGCCGCTTTCCATCCGACGGGGATAGTATACGCTTTTTTGTCAGAACGCGATCACAATAAAGCAATTTAAATATCAATTTTTCTCAATCAAGTAATGAGATCAAATATGAGCTGCGAAACATTGACAGAATTTAATGAAAATATTATTCTATGTTTCGATTAGTATGGTGTAAAATTTATCTATCTCATCAATTTCTGTATTTGCCAGCGTTTACATTAAAGTCCAACTAGGCGCAAACGAGGCATAGGAAATAAATATAGTTTATTTTTAAGAGAAATCGTAAGTCTTTGATCGTTTTATGGACAAAGTTTCCTTCCGTATTTGCAAATGTTATATATATATATATATATATATATATATATATATATTTATTGTGTATATTTATTAATTGACAGTTTAATAGTTATCATCGATTGTATGTAATATCGTGACTGAAAGTACCGACACATAATTCAATATCAACTAGATGAAGGTGGAATTTCGAAACGTGTAGTCTTAACAGTTCGCCAGTTGTGAATTTTATTTACTTTTACAGTATTACATTTACAAATTGTGATTATATTCATTTTTCCTCATTAATTGATTATCACATTTATTTTACACTCGTTGGATCAATATTTAATCATGTTTACATTGATAAATACTACTCCTATGAACTGTTATGACAATTTGCACCTTGTTTTAGATCTATTGTTAATACAAAGAACTCGTCGATTATTGAAGTCTAATGTGTTCTTAATAAAAATCCGGAAATATGTCAATCCAGAACAATGTACAAATTGACTTTCCATCAAAATCCCTTCTGACCGAAAGGAATTATATTTACGCGAATAAAACTTGTTGCAATAGCGCTCAAGAGAGAGAGAGAGAGAAATATATTTTAAATAATGTCAAAATAAGTAGGAGCTTATCTGATTAGTATTTAGTAATTCAAACATGAAAAGGTATGAATAAAACAAAGCTGCAATGATCATAGCAAAAATGTGCAGACGCGGTCCACTGATAAGTCACCTCCGGAATTTTCTACTCAACGCTACTTTATCCTAACTGTACTATTGCTCTAATCAGTCATAATATCGTGCATGTGTTTTAACCAATAATTAAAAATAATCGTTGATCCCATTAAATATTGCCGCTTTTATTAGCACTTGTTTATCGCACATAGTTCAAGACGTGTTAGAGTGAGAGCAAGATTTTGAAACGTTTTTTCTCGAAACCACAAGGCATTCTCACGATCTGTTAGCATTGTGCACTATAAAATTTCGAAATTTGAGAGTGTATTGCTTACTGATCATACTTTTGTTGAATGTTAACAACGGCATCATTTCATTAGCATTATATCATGTTTAAGTAACTAAAATTTTATTCACGGCGCGTATAATAAACAGTTCTGTTTGTTATGTGTTGACTGTTCCCCTATACTGGATTTATCCTAAGCAAAGGAACTACAAAATTTCGTAGATATAACATCAATGTAGAAACCCTTCCACGTCAAGAGAAGTGGTTTTCAAATGGGGTCCAAACAGGAAGTTGTAAATGGCGCTCGTGAGAGACCGTAACTCTTATGCGGACAGTACGAGCATGGAAATTATGTGAATCTTCTTCTATGCCGGACTTACTTTTTCCAACCTTGATCATTCATTCCATGTATGTGCTCATAATTTTGAATATACTTTTTCCCATTTGTGCATTCATACACAGCATCATATTTGCTCATTTGGTAAACTTCTGGTTCAAGTATCAGCACAATTGAATGACTTGCTAGCCTGCATAAAGCCTAATCTATTGGAAATATGGAAGTACATTTTTAAGGATAATAGACACGTGGGTTTCTGATATAAACAGATGTAACCGAGGACTCAATTATGCCTTATCCTCGTGCAATGAATTATTCTCACTAAGAGCTATATGAGTTTCCAGTTCTACGAGGAACTCTTCGATAGCCTAAGGCCGCGTTGAGCGCCTTACTGGTTATACGATTCAGTGGCATAACAGCCAATGCTCCGCGCCTAATTTGCGTATTGTGTTACGCATACTGACGTAAAAAAGCTTCTGTTATGAAATAAGCAAATCGAAGTCTGTTCAACGTACTTGGTCGCCTATGTAGCAGTGTGGCTACAAAAAGCTGACTGTCTGGATAAATAATCGTTACAGTAGTATTGATAAATAGCTGACTGACTGCCCGATTAATCCTTATCATGCATAAATTTATATGCTTTTATTTGTACAGATTTAGATTGCCCAGGTTGTCATTAAAGTTAAAAGATATTTATTTACATTTTCTGTTGAAATACTGAGATAATTTATTTACTTACAAGTATGTATTAGGTGTTGCGAACCTAGTAACAAATTAGCTCGGTTGTGACCAGAAGGATGAACCAAAGGCAGCATGAACGGAAAGTATAATCGCATGCATATTCGTTTCGTGCTTACTGGCGACACATCAGCAGGAGCCAGTATTACGCCCTTTAATCACCAAATATTTGAGTGAGGAATGTGGGATAATAGATTTGCTATTGTGAGTATTGTGCTGTGTATATATGTGAGAAATTGGCCTGAAGATGGAACAGGGATTTCCGCTCAGAAACGTTGCCAGTAAACAAAGATGTGATAGAAACGCATCTACATTGGGATGATTACAAACCCAGCCCGATCGAAGACAAAACGAAAATGAAAATTGTGATCAATTGGATCTTTGTGAAACTATCGGTGCAAAGTTAAAACCCGCCCTACGCAAAACGCGGCATTGGAAAATTTGAAGCTAGCACTCCCCAATCAAATTTCACAAAATACTTCTTATTGGAACTTTGGTCTGTGCAAATATATTATGTACTCTTACTATAATTCTTTAAATCAGGTTTGCGAGCTTGAAGTAAACACCAATCCCATTTTATTTAGCCAGTCGTCGAACAACAACAAAACTACCGCCAGTCGCAACGCACTGGCGCGTTTCGACCTTCCATGATCATCATCAGAGTACGACGGCAAACTGACTATCGAGGATCAAACCGCATTGAATATATATGGAAATCAAATTTAGATATGCGGCACTCACCGCTAGCAGTCTTGCATACATTGAACTTGACTGGAAATGTCGGCTGCACAATTTCTATGCAGTCACGAACATTAACTGTTTGCAGCTTTCGCCACATATACATATATAGTCAATACAATTAAACAATAATTGATTGCACAGGTGGTGGGAACAATTCTTTAAATCAAGTTGCGAGCCTGAAGTAAACACCAATCCCATTATATTTAACCAGTCGTCGAATTACATAAAACTACTTCTAGTCGCTCGCACTGACGCGTTTCGACCGTCCACGATCATCATCAGAGTACGACGGTTTTCTGTTGTTCGACGAGTGGTTACATACAATGGGATTGGTGTTTACTTCAAGCTGGCATACTTGATTTAAAGAATCTGAAAGTTGACAAAGAAGAAATAATTGATTTGTAGATCCCCACGCAACGCCGCAGATAAAAGCGTGAGTGAATCAGTTATCTTGAAGTGAAATGTGGTAACTATGCTTCCTGGATTAAATTTTGTATTTTTAGCAGGCTGCCGTGTAGTTGAAACCAATTCAGAAGTTGTGTCTCGTTTTGTTTGAGGCAGGCTTCTTAGTTTTATCATAGTTCAATTTATTGCAATTGAGGTAATTTCCTATTAAAGTCTGTTGCTTGATTTGAAATATTGTTAGAATCATTGCTGCTTTGTGTCCTTCGCGTAAATCGCTTCTCTTCAAATAGTAGGTGAAGCATTAGCATCTTTATTTCTAATTCGAGAATTATTTGTTCTCTAAGTGTGTGCCAATCACACAGGTCATAATGTCCTTGCCATACGCACAGTTCGACCATTATTCGTAGCCTTAAAGACTATTGATAAGTGTCTGACATTGATTTCCAAAATATGCCAAAGTTTGGTCCATAACGCCAGCTTCTCGAGTCGCGCCTGTGGAAACAAGATTCGGCGTCTGCTCAGTGTTGCAAACTGGTGTCCACGATCCGTCTAATGTAGATGACAGTATGCTAAGAGACAAGAGAAATTAATGAAAAGTAAATTGGTGGAGGGTAGTACAGTTTACGGCTGCTAGCATCTCGGAGGTAGACTAATGCTTTCGTGGGCGGAACCTACTGTTTGCGCTATTTGTTACTTCAACATACCGCATTAGAAATACTGTAAATAGCATAATCTTATATAGAAATCTTGTTAGTTCTGTGTTATTGTCTTAAAATGTTCTGGGATGTAGAATCCTTGATTTATTTAGATAAAAAGCACGAATTAGCATGGATAGTTACAAGGTACCCATGCCTTATATATATATAATCCAATTTACTTGATTGGCGTTTTCTGCCTTTCATCAATCATCAAAATTTAGATCATTTTTCACTGAGCGTAGCATTAATTGGCTATTCTCATTGAGCAGAAGAGATGAATTTAACTCAATTTCATCTCGGTGACTGGAGATCTGCGAAGCGTTATTAAAAATCTTGAACATCTTTTTCCCAATGAATTATTTCAGATATTTTAGAAATTATGTTAGGTATTTTCTGTTGATGATTTACAGTTTTGTTGCTTTTTACAGTCGCCATTGAAGGCACATACAGCCTCATCATTGGAGTTGCGAGATCTTACGTCTTTTGACGCGGGCAAATTTACTCTGCTCAACAATAGCATCAATAATATTAGTGATAAATCCAGCTCTGCTTTTAGACGTGGTTTGAGCGCATCTGAATCACCTTCAACATTTGTAAAGAAGATTCATGATCGGATTCATCAAAATATGTAAGTATTTTACAATGTTTCTGAAAACGATCATACTTTAGAATATGTATGTATGATGTCTACATTGTCTTTATTTATATTTATAGAAACTGTAATACGTAATGATCAGAAGTTAAATCATAAGGTCATTTTTTTAAATTTAAAGTATTTATCTAGTGTTCACTTTGTTGAGACTACTGTAACAGTTTGGTAGATCTGACTATCGGCGCAGCTTAATAAATCTTAGATTTTTTTAACGGCTTTCCACTTTCAAGCTTGGTAATCTTTGATGAGTCATAATATGCCCTAAAGTTCCAAATATCAGTCAGTATGTCGTAACAAATTATAAGAGATTCAGCACATTGATGTGGAGTTATATGTGAGACTTTGTCTATGATACTTCATCGATGGAGCCCGATATGAAAGAATGCTTAGTTTACTCAGTATAATAAATTGCCTTGACAATCCGACTACTGACTAACCTTTGTTCTTTTGAACATTTATCTGTGGGTGTGTTGGCTCATTAGTTAGACGTCTAATCAAGTTTGGCCATTACTCCCTGCGGTATTTACATCAGCTGTGGGCAGCACATCCTAGTCTCTGCTTTGTGTAGCATATGAAAGAAACGAATTTAATAATGAGAGCATAACACTGTTAAATTTAGCGCGAATCGAGAGATGGCGTGTGTTAACAAATTCATCGTAAAGCGGAGGTTCTGCATAAAATAGAATATTGCCTGGAAAATGCAAATCAGGATGCGAATCGAGAGATTGCATGCTTTAACAAATTCATGCTAATTTAAAGGTACATTTTGATAAAAAAAATAATTTACAAGCGATGTAGAATTGGAATTATTTGTCTATCAAATGTTATTTAATCAGTATGCTAATTACATTATGCTTTACAAACTCTTTGGTTTGAAAACAATTACTAAATCATGCAGTTACCGAGATGAGGACGAGATGAGTGAGACGCGAAAGGTAGTGCCCACCGGTGGCAGGCTCAAATTAGAGACCTGTGAAAAGCCAAGCAGTATAACTTCGACAGAAAATAAATCTAAAATTAAAAAAAATGTCAGATTGGGGGCATCCGAGACTGTTCATCTGTTGGACGAGCCCTGCAAACCACACGACGAATACAACTACTGCGCTGATGAATACTCAGAGTTAAGTGACTTTACCTGGTCAGCGGCTGGACGACAACACAGTCCACCGTTGACGATAAATATTCCTTTAGCCTCTTCGCCAGAAATAATCCACGCGACGAAGGATGCAAAATCAACGCAATTAACAACTTCTCTTGTCGACAGTGGAGCAAAATCAATTTCAGTCAGAAGCTCTAGAGAGGCCAATAGTCACTCAAAGAAATCGAAAGACACACAAACCTCGAGGACTTTACAAACGCGCGAACAACGAGATGAAGAAGATCGTACAGCATCCAATTTGGATGGCGTAGCTTTACCGAGAGACACAAAGCGACGAGCCTTGGGTTCATTATTTAGGCATACAAAATCGACGAAGAAGGACTGACACTCCGAGGCAAAATGATTTGTATAATGCATCGAGTGTTGATTTCTGTGTAAATCTTATAAAAATAGTTTATTATATGACTGCTTGAACCTAACTCTCATTAGAGGACACAAAATGCTGATCTATCTTAATTTTAATATACAAATCATAAATGATTATGAGCTATCCGCTAAACTCACTATTGCATTGTGATTGCACCGTGCCATCATAGCCGAAACATTTTAATTCTTGTTTTTAAATGATAAAGTCTGCTAATATATTATTTTAAAATCTAAGCGCCTTTTATAGAATAAAAAATCTGCTTTCATTTACTTACTGCCGAATCTCATTTGTATGGCAATTTTGCGACAAAATTTCTATGGTTATTTACCGGATCAACATGGAAAAAATTATTTATTTTGAGTTTGCTACTTAAAGTAGCAAAATAATATTGAAAACATTTTTACATGTTTATTGTAATACTACAAGACTTTCACAACCACCATTGTAATGTTTGTAATATTATTTGTCAAATAATTGTCTTTCATTAGTTTCACATTAAAAACTTGTCATCCAGCTTCTCTTCTTTCATGGCATCATAACAATCTGTCACTGCATGCAAAATGTAAAATTTTTAGTTCTGTCATCAAATACTCTACTTCGTTCTAATAAATAAAATTGGATGACTATTTTAAAAAGATAAGTAGTCGTTAAAACAGGCATAAAAACTTTAAAAATGTTCTAAAACGGTTCACCAACGAGACACTATTTTAGGCTACCAATACCCAACGAATAATTTTTATATATGTATGCAAATTTAACGGAAAATATATTGATTTGAGGGAGGTGAAGATTGAATATCCACAGGGTGCAATGATGGGTTTTAACCAAATTTTGCAAAATATTAACGAGGAAATAATACATACACAATAGGATATCACAGACAATTCGACATTTCACTGTCTTTCTAAAAGCTTGGGCACGCCCATCAACATATTCTACAATATTATTGAGATCGTTTATTGGCATATCATTTGTTTTGAAGTAAAAATCTGCTTGCAATACAGCATTTTGTGCGCCTGAATACATTTTATCCAGACAAATAGAGTTTTATTCATTTTTTACACGTATTTTTTTTAATTTCAACCAGTTTCATTTCTATGGTAACGCTCTGCAATCATTTTTTACCAAAAGTCGGCAGACTAAGTTTACCTTGGCTTATTCGACTTTCTGTTGTGGAACACTTTTTTGTTTGTCTGTAAAGATGTATTTTAGTTTGTATTTGTCTTTTGTGGAAGCAGTATTGCTAACAATTAATCTTTTTTCGCTCAAGTACTTCGAGGAGTATTCGTTTATATTTGTTTAAAAGAGCTTTCATGTGATATTAGTAGACCAACGTTACATAATTAATTTTAGTAAACCATTCAACACCTCGCTGTTTTTGAGTGAAAAAATACGATTATTCATTTCAAAGTGACAAAAATGTAAAGTAATTGACATTTTAAATAATTCAAACCAGTGATAGCTAATGTTGATTGCCTAAATCGTAGTCTTTATGTAGCATTTGTAAGTGTTTTTCCACGGACTCTTCCTGATATTTACATACCAGAATTGTATAACCGAGGCCAAAAGAGCAAAAGTACGCAAAAATTCATAGAATTTAATTTCTGCTATAAAATAAACAATTATAATTATCAGTGTTGACAGGCCGGTGTGAAAACTACTTTCCTACAAATTCTGTGTTGTAAGATATTCTTTAGCCAGCATATTGCGCAAAACTCCCATGTGTGCCAACGCTATGCGCAGTTGCAATTTGTAATGCGCTTCAAATCAGTTTACAGTTAAGCACGTTTTCGCGTGCGTGCTAGATTCGGTATTAACTTGGTAATTAACGACTTACTTGGAGCCACCGATGAATAGCAAGAAGACTAGCAAAGAATGTTGATTACCAGTCACAGACTCTCCGCATAAAACATTGCGACATCGATTACACCGTTAGAATGGCACACTGACATACAGAAGCTGATTCCTTCGATGCTTTCGTTGGATTTGCGGAGCAAGTAGTTCAAAGGCGGCAAAGTGTATTTGTTTAGGTAGTAAATGCGCCTTTTACTGGAAGGGACTGAGAACTTCATTTTTTCTTCTTCTATATCTGTTCTGCTATTCTGTGTGCACATACGTTTTTCACGCTATTCAGATAGTGCTTCATTCACTTTCAATTGTGTTGTTATTTCATCCTTATATCTCTGTGGCGTAAACATCGTTAACTTTTTTCGTTTTATTTACCATTGTGGCAATTTCTAAAAAAAACAATTAGATATCGTTTTATCATCACTGTGTAGACAATTTACTGACTCTTAATCCCGGTTACTTGTTGTCGCAATATCGTTTATGTTGTACGCCTTATGCAACCTGCCTACGGCTTTCACTAGTGTCCGGCGCAAGGATGCTACCGGTGTTCTAACAAAATACACCCCCTTGTCATTGGATTTCGAAAGTTTCGACATTTAAAATGTAAAGCTATGCAGAAATGAGACACTTCCGCACAATGATGGGTGTCATTTCGAAATTCAGTTAGACCAAAATCAATATTGGTTGTAGTTAATATCGAGGTTTCGTTAACGATTGTACTTTTTCCCAAATTGTCGACTTAGATTTTTAGTTAAATAAAACTCTAGCATTGCTATGTATGCAGGTTTGTCTCCCGCGTGGCGTATTAAATAATGTTTCCTTTTCAAATTTCTATTCAGCTCGTAAATGTTTATTTTTATTTTCTGTTTTTCACACTAATTGTCATCTGTATAGCTCCTCAATACATTTCTACAAAATAATAAAACTTCCTTCTGAAGAAGTGTGTTACTATGTACCGAACTAAGGATGGTTTATTTCGCCTTACTTATTTAACACAGTCCTACCAAATATAGCCGTTTATCTGATAAGTAAATGGGAAGGGTTATTTCTTCGACAATGAGTACCATTGAATTCTCAAGTGGAAGTCACGCATTGCATACAGTGGTTACATAACGCGAACCACGTGCTCGGACAAATCAGTGTTGTTTGGAAGGCATTTACTGATTCTCTGGTGTTTTAAAGATAATAGATTAACCATCAAAATAGATAAACAGTAAATAAAACACAAGGCAGATTATCAAAAATCACAAGTATATTTTGATCTGGCAACCGACTTCCTAAATACTGTTCGTTGCTGAGAACTAATATATATGCAAGTACGTAATAGGTGTTGCGAACCTAGTAACAAATTACTTCAGTTGTGACCAGAAGGATAAACCAAAGACAGCATGAATGCAAAGTATAATCTCATGCACATTCGTTTCGTGCTTAATGGCGACTCATCAGTAGGAGCCGGTATTGCGCCCTTTAACCACTATATATTTGGCGAAGAATGTGGATAATAGGACGGTACAATCTCCTAGACGAATGTGTAAACCTGCAATCGTGAAGTTAACATCAAATAAAGTCTACGACAATGCGACTTCAACGCTAATCATTAACTATGTATAATATATATATATATATATATATATATATATATATATATATATATATATATATATATATATATATATATATATATATATACCGAGTCTGTAAAGGATACTAAACTATGGCTATTGTGTTAGTAACTGATACCAACATTATTGTACCGTAAAGGTAAATGGTACTAACGCTATGGTTTCCGCGTCGGTACATGATACCAACCTGTTAGATATCAATTTATGCTAAAGTTCACGGAAATTGAGAATTACAACAATTTCTGAACACCTGTTACTCCAGTAAATCCATACACTCTGGCCTTGATCGATATCAGTTATCACATTTCGCGGTAAGCATGACATCATTGAATTCAATATATAAACGTTAAATACTGTTTGTTGCGGAGAAATTATATATATGCAAGTATGTATTAGGTGTGGCGAACCTAGAAAAATATTAATTCAGTTGTGACCAGAAGAAAAATCCAAAGACAGCATGAACGGAAAGTGTAACCTCATGCACATTCGTTTCGTGCTTACTGGCGACTCATCAGTAGGAGCCGGTATTACGCCCTTTAACCACTATATATTTCGGTGAGGAATATATATTATATATATTAGTTAGTATCGGTTACTAACACAATAGTCATTAGTATCCTTTACAGACTCGGTATAAATATTATAAATTGTGAGTTAGCGTTGAAGTCGCTTTGACGAGACTATACGATATTAGCTATTCTACTGCAAGTTTACACATTCGTCTAGGAGATTGTACCGTCCTATTATCTCACATTCCTCACCCAAATATATAGTGTTTAAAGGGTGTAATACCGGCTCCTACCGATGAGTCGCCAGTAAGCACGAAACCAATGTGCATGAGATTATACTTGCCGTTCATGCTGTCTTTAGTTTATCCTTCTGGTCACAACTGAACTAATTTATTACTAGGTTTTCAACCGACTTCCTATGTTTTAAGACAGGTCAAACAAAGAGAAAACGTGATGTATTCAGACAATATTTGAATCACTATTTGAACGAAAAGCCTGTTCGGAACCAGCATGCAGAGTGTATTAAAACTGGTTCAAGGCTATTTTTAGTTGATCAGGTCTCAGATCTGAAATAGTTCAATGCGTTGAACAGCCCACATTGAAAATGTGCTGTTTTAGTGCACATAAAACGGGCGATCATTGTCCCATCTGTTATGCAAAACTAACATTAGTAGGATAATCAGTGCAGCCTAATGATAAATGAAGGCATAAAAGCCATCACACGGATGATACGGTCCAATCTCTAGTAAAGTAGGCTAAACTTTCGAACAACAGTACTTGCCTCCTTAATTGTTTTTCTGACTTTCTAATATCGATTTTTTAAAAGATCCAGCACATAAATTTTGTAGGAAAATGATATTTTTTCTAAATTCTGCAATAATGTTTTTTATAGTATCTCATGTAGGATGATCCATTGAATTATAAACGTGTAGCCTACAGTATAATGAAATTCTTATTCAATTTGTGACAATGAAGTATGATTAAACGAACATTGGTTACGCGGGTGGTGATAACAATTATTATAATCAAGGCTGCGGTCTTGATATAAAAACCTGACCCATTAATTACTTACATATGTCAGTATAAACTAAGAATTGTATAGTGTAGAAAAGGCAATTCATCCAGTAGACCGGTTTCGTCCTTATTGGGAACTCATCAAGTACTGGCCAGAATTTGCCGCGGACTGGACTACGAACCTAGGCACGTCTGCTTCGGAATCTGGTGCTCTAACCACTGAGCTATCCTGCCGCACACTACACTTCACACAATTTTCAGTTATATACTAACTAATGTAACTTGGTTAGTCAATTTTTCCTTTAGGTGGAGCTCATATTGCATCCATTTAGACCCAAAGTTCCAACTAACCATGCCCAATCTGTCATTACTGAACAGACACCACATTACATGGGGAAGTGGTATTGAAATGAACAGTTATATAATTAAACGAACATGGGTTGCGCGGGTGGTGATAACAATTATTATAATCAAGGTTGCGGTCTTGATATAAACACCTGACCCATTAATTACTTACATATGTCAGTATAAACTAAGAATGAATTGCCTTTTCTACACTATACAATTCTTAGTTTATACTGACATATGTAAGTAATTAATGGGTCAGGTGTTTATACCAAGACCGCAACCTTGATTATAATAATTGTTATCACCACCCGCGCAACCAATGTTCGTTTAATTATATAAATGTTCATTTCAATACCACATCCCCATGTAGTGTGGTGTCTGTTCAGTAATGACAGATTGGGAATGGTTAGTTGGTACTTTGGGTCTAAATGGATGCCATATGAGCTCCACCTAAAGGAAAAATTGACTAACCAACTTACATTAGTTAGTATATAACTGAAAATTGTGTGTAGTGTAGTGTGCGGCAGGATAGCTCAGTGGTTAGAGCACCAGATTCAGAAGCAGACGTGCCCAGGTTCGTATCCTGTCCGCGGCAAATTCTGGCCAGTACTTGATGAGTTCCCAATAAGGACGAAACCGGTCTACTGATGAATTGCCTTTTCTACACTATACAATTCTTAGTTTATACTGACATATGTAAGTAATTAATGGGTCAGGTGTTTATATCAAGACCGCAACCTTGATTATAATAATAATGAAGTATCATCTTGTATACGCTATCTGGTATGATAATAATGGCGACGTTGATAATATAATTAGGATGTTTATAATCATAATAATAACAAGGATTATGACTATAATAATATTAGAATGATAATAATCTTGATAATGGTAAGGATGTCGATGATGATGATGATGATGATAAGAATAATAAAAAGAGAATGGATAATATTACTGATGATTATTATAATACTAATAATGAAGAGGACGATGGTAATGAAAATAGTAAGAATGTTGATTATAAAGAGGATGATAATGATAATTATGATAGTAGTAAAGATGTTGATGATGATGATGATGATGATAATAATTATTATGATGCTAATAAAAATACGGAAGATGATTATTATGATAATAACAATATTAAGGATGATGAAGATGATGCTGGCAATAACGAGTATGATGATGATAAAAATTATAATAAAAATGATGATTCTATTAATGATAATAATAACAGAGATGATGATGAAGATGATGATGATAATGTCGATAGTAAGGGTGTTAATGATAATAACGAGGATGATAATGGTGTGTCCCAATGCAAATGCTACGATACACCGTGCGAGGGATTCTGGCCTTCGATTGTGTTGATACGTCTGCCTATCTGGAGGTGGCTATGAGTTTAATCGCATGCAATTAATTACTCGTTAGTCTTGCTCATTCGAATTTCAAATGGATTGTACCCTATGCGCGCGGGAGTGAAATTTTAATCAATTGATTTAAACTTGAAGAATTATGAGTGTACAGGAAAGCGTAAAATGCGCCTGAAATCCGATATCTTTGCCTTTTCTCTCGTCCTCAGATCAACACCACCATTTATATTGAATTTGTGACATTTTTCTTTTTTATTACCTGAGTTATTTCGACCAGCTGTAGCTGTACGCCGCCATATGATCACATGTTTAATCGATATACCATTCAGCGGGATATCAACTACTGTCATGTAATATTATTTATCGCTTTTAACCCATATGACTACTACTACTACTACTACTCGTACTACTCATACTACCACCATTAATAATAATAATAACAATGAAAAGCAAAATATGTCTCGAAGATATGCAGGTGATACATGTTGTACACGACACTTAAGGCAGAGTGAGATATTCGCGATTCTTATGTCCAACTCGACTCTCATTTTGCCTTTATTATTGATACAGTTATCAAGAAATGGAAATCCATCAACTTCATCAAGATTTCCACCTTCAAGTCGCACAGTTCAAGTAGAAATGGGTTATTTCTTAGAAGTAACTTACATTTGGTGGATCGACTTTCATTAAAAAGTCGGTAATGTCATCTGCTTATCCATTTTAGATGGCCTGGACAGGAACTCGATTGTCTAATAATAATGTAATATCGTCTGCATAGTCAAGATAAACAGATATACTGGAAGGAAGAACGCGGACTCTTGCACCCTAACAAATTGTAGCAATGTTATCCGATAATTCATTGTCTACCCGAAAACTACCAGTTGTGCTTTTATAGAAATCACGCATTATATATATAGATTTGGCTGGCGTAACACATCTCAAAAAATATGGAATCGAATATTTTGCAAGGGAATAGAATAGAATATCTTTATTTAGATTCAAACCACATATGTTCCATCAAATAATAAAATTGGAAAATGTACAATATAAAAAAAAGTTATCACATTACATAAAAATGTGCAATTAGTTTCATGTAGATAAGTAAATCTCACTAGTTGTACTGTACAATATATCAATATCAGAAAGTTCGGCTGTAATGAATAATAGATTCACCATAAAAAATAGGAAAAATTAATAGAATAGAATAGAATATCTTTATTTGAATTCAAACCACACATATTCCATCAAATAATAAAAGTGGAAATTGTACAATATATATCAAAATAATTATCACATCACAATAATTGTGCAATTAATCTCATGTAGATAGGTATATCTCACTAGTTGTACAATACAATATATCAATATCAGAAAGTTCGACTGAAAAGAATAATATATACATCATCAAATTAGGAACAATTAAGGTATAATTCGAGTGTAACATTATGCAAAAATTGAGAACCATGACTAGCAATTGATTGTATGTAATGTTAACTAATATGAAGATATAGTGCATAACATTTCAATTATAATAATACAAAACTTGGAAATAAAAATCTCAAGAAAATCTGTTTCCGATAACAATTATCCTTGTCTTTTATTCAACCATGAGAAAGTATTATCATAATCAAAAAAATAAAAATATCAGCAGGATTGCAGACTTTTTCAAGTTCAGTAGATAAAATTTTAATAGACATCTTAGATGGAGGCATTTCTCTAAGCCCCTTCGGCAATTGGTTATAAATTTTGTAGATTTTCGAGAAAGAGAATAACTTGCTCGCTACATTCCCCACCAAAGGAGGAGATATTGCCAAATGTCCAGATCTAGTTCCAACTTCATGACTCTTTCTTATCGGAGTCATATAGGCACCAGTCCACTGGTTCAAATGGAAAACTTTTATACAATAACACATCCTCCGAAACCACAGAGATTGCAATGACACAAACTGTAATCTAGAGGCGTATATAGTGCAAGAAATAGGACTAATATGTTTCACAACTTTTCTTTGTACAGCTTCTATCTTATTAGACAAACCCTTTTTTAATGGATTCCAAGTAGCGACAGCATATTCTAGTACCGGTCTAATCCATATTATATACATTTGAAGTTTTATATCATTTGATAAGATATTTCGATTTATTAGTGCCCATCTTTTCTTGGCACTGCCTACTATACTTTCAATATGTCTCTCAGCAGAAGCTGTACATTGACAAGTTATGCCTAAGTCCTTAATTTCTTGCATAAGTTTAATCTCAAACACATCATTAAAAACAGCATCATGAAAATAAACATAATGAAAGTTTGTTTTGTTCCCTATTTTTAAAGCGCTCGTCTTTTTATTGTTTATTATCAGCCCTAGTGTAATCAAATATTTACTCAAATCATACAAATCTAATGTCACATTATTTTTGGAGAATTCGACATTCTTTGGATCAATTGGGAAGATTATTTTTAAATCATCAGCGAATTTGCAAACTCGACCGTAAAGGATCTTAGTTTCCAAATTT
>JAQBSW010005313.1:0-58745 GCA_029291075.1 Eudiplozoon nipponicum
TTCGTCAAGCCTCACAAGAAATCAAAAATATTACAAAATTAGAGACGGTTGTACACCATAATCATGTAGAAATCAATTCTATAGCATTACCAGGTAAAACCTCAATGGTTGTTTGAAGTGTCTATGCTACACATTGGTGGATTACCACAAGAAAGGCACATATCACTTTGGTTGTTAAATTTCCAGCGGCTTTACAGTCACTAAATTGATTGCCATTTTTTAGCACTTTATTAAAGGAAAGGCTTTCGAAATCCAATTCGTGACAAAATCCCTGCATCACTTCGTAATTAAAAAACTTAAATTAACAGGATTAAGGCGATTAATATTTGAGAGACGAAATGCGCCCTTACTTGTTTAACCGAATATTCACTGCTCATACGTATGACTAGAGCATAATAGTCGAGGAATCTGTTACGCTATATTACAGTCCCGTGACTGAGATTGTTTCTATTCTAAAATAATGTGAGATATACAAATAAGATGAGAAAACTTATGAATGGGCCATCTTTAACTGAACAAGGGAGCAACAGTTCAAGATGCGTGTAATACAGCAATGAGATAAAGACAAACAAATACTTTATATATTGTTTTTTGCGGAAAGCTAATATATGTGCAATTGTGTAATTTGTATTGCACACCTAGCAACATATTCGTCACATAGAACCAGAAAGATAAACCAAAATCAGCATGTACATGCGCGTTTCGTGCGTACTGGCGACTCATCAGTAGGAGCCGATACTACGCCCTAAATCAATTCTATATCTGGTCAAGAAATGTCGGATAGGTAGACGGCACAACCTCTTATACGAATCAATATTCAAGCTGTAATAAAGTCTTCGAGAACTAATAATATGTAATATATTTTGAGCCTTTAAAGGTTATTAACACAATTGTTTTCAAAACTCAGATCTATACCTTGAAAAAAAACTAACCAAAATCCCCGGAGCAACGAGAGTCTGCCTGCTATTGGCCGAATCTCCATTGCCAGATGTGGTGAAAAAAACAGCTCCAATGGCTTTATACATCAGGTTTTCTATGAAAACAACCAATTGGGCAAAGTGCTCAAAAAATAAATTGTGTAAGCGATTAGCCACAGCACAACCACAAACTCCTGTATTAGATTCACAACAGCAGTAGATTGACGCTAAATCCGAGTGACTATGGTGACCATTGTTAGCAGACTGCTGCCCCGAAGAAGTAGCGTAACCAATAGACGAGATACGTCGATGAGCAGACGAAACAAACGAACTGCCACTTGTGTTAATTGAACTGCCATTAGACGTTCCAGTGTTGCTGCGATGGCAACCGTTGTTTTGTACGGACGTGCCACTTGGAAGTACAAATATATGCTGGAAATCTATCACCAAACATGCGGCTATCTCAATAGATAACTCTCTATAGTTTTCGTTCAAGTTGCGAACAACAGGCGACTTAAGACGTCTGCAAAATAACAATCAAGAAGCAAAAATGCACTTAGTTAAAAAAACTAATTAGAACATAACTAGTAATATACATGTATTTAAATACATGCTGTGTGCATGACATGCCATTGCTAACCAAGAAAAGACAAGGCATAAATGCAGAAAATTAGTCTCAAAAGCACACAGGCGACCTATGCACATGACAATCACACTATTTTTTTAAAGTCACAAACTTAACTCCGGTTTGTCAGTTTGATATGAATAAACCAACTTTCAGCCACACAGAATGATAAAAGAGTTATACCTAGCTTCATTATCACTACCGACAACATTACACCAGTCTTTAATAACTGATGTGTCACTGACATATAACGAGAAAAAAATAATTGAAATGGGGAAATAACAATTTGAAACATCCAAAACTGATGATTCATGAAGAGGAATATATTTTAAACAGAAATACTTATTTAGATAAAACATAGAAATGCGATAACCTAGACATCTAAACACAGCATTTCGGCTACTTCAGAAATACAGCACCATTGCTGTTTTCACTTTATCACTTCAAGTCGCTTAAATATTAGGCAAATTTTCAATTATCAAATAAGTGCGTTCGAGACATAATGTCAGTTGCAATTAATTATATTTTAACAAGCAAAGTCTACCGTGTGAAATTATATGTACAAAATAAATGTGTATAATAGAACTGACTGATGACATAAAAATTTCTGTTGAGCAATAGAGGTTAGTTATTTAATGGAAATCGTTACACCCGATATATCTAACGGTTCAATTGTTTCTTTTAGTTAAGAACTTTAATGACCAAGGTAAGGAATTACTTTAAAAGTGTTCGTGTATTTTACATTGATGCTATTGATGTTTACTTCCCGTTAGTTTAGAGCCAAGTATTACTTTGACCATACGTTCCTTCTCCGATTTATCAGATTAACCGTACTTCAACTTAATATTGTAGTTATTAGCACTGCATATTTCTCGTAGTATACCCAACTCAATCTCTCCGTGTTTTTTGTCTGTAAGCCAAAGGTTCACAATTGTCATTGATTTTATTATGCTAATTTTTTATTGAATTAATAAGTTTTCACTCGAAACTAAAGATATCCGAATAAGTATTCTTAATATAAACAGCTTTTACTAATTTTTGAACATTTCATAATTATTTGACGCCAATAAGCGGTAATTCACACAGTGACTCCTTATCATTCGTGAATTGGAATTCGCTCAGCTGGATAGCCAAGTTGAAGCAATGTATCAGATCATTCTTATATAATTCCAAACAAAGAACCATGCCTAACATTTTGCTTTTAAGTTTACATTTGTTATCCTCGCGCGTTAAAATAATCGTGTCTTTGTATAATTCAAATTAAGATGTACTTCAAACAAAAAATATCCGCTGTTTTAACAAGAATACCGAATTTCTTGGTGATTTCTCATTCTGAATAGTCATCTACAAGTCATAATTAAGCAATTCCATCTGGTTCTCATTAATTTACATTTAAGACAGATTTACTACACTATTGGTCAACGTTTAAATAAATCTGTCCACTAAAAGTCTATAGATGACTAACTTCACCAAATTCCTATCATGACTAATTATGATCACTCCACTTTCTATCTGAGATACGTGCATTTTTGAAAATCCAAAAATCATTTAAAAACACCAATCTTATTTCAGTTTTCTTCTGAATAAGTTCAAATTTACATCGTTTAGTATCAAGAATCAATACAATCAATATATTTAAATCGATATCAAATTTAAGAGATATCACACAAGCATTTAAAATTATTAATAACAAAATGCGAGCCACTTGCAATAATAATTTTCTTAATGCGATGGTTTGAAATTTTTACTGTATACTAGTCATATTTAATAACAAAATATTGCTTAGGAGAAATTTGCGCAACAGAATGTTTAGAAATTAACTGATCGCTTTTTTAGACAACGGTTGTATTCCCATAAGCGTTTTTGATCCAAATATTTCAACTTTCCGTTTCGCAGACCTTTTTTTAAACGTTCGTTCATCACAAGTATTTTCGAAAAGTAATATAAACAAGTACACATTTATATAATTAATTAGATTTTGCTGCGGGCAGGGCTTGAACATGTACACGTCAGTAGTGTGCGTCAGGGTGGCGCAATGGTTAGAGCACCAGATTTCCAAGCAATCGTGCTCAGATTGTAGCCCTGTCCGCGAGAAATTCTGGACATTTAAACTGTGTTATGCAAACCTAATTCATAATAAATTAATGTTCCCGAACACAAGGGATTTAGAAATTTATATGGCTAAGAATCTATAAATATTAGATTTTTGTAAACAACCCATCTCAGTTTCGGCTGGTTTCTACTTTATTGCAACTTTACAAGTGGTTCTCCCTAAAGTCATCCAGCACATACTAGCGCCCTACTGGGTAGTTAGAATGCAGCCATACATTAAATATGATCGGTCAATACAATGGCTGTGGCCTTATTTAATTTTCTATCAAGGCAAATTTATTTATTATTATTACGGATCTCAGAAATGCATACCCGCTGTTGGTCAATTACATATTAATACTGCTACTATTACACGGCGTTTCACCAGTACAACACACCGATGCTTCATTGCAGCATAACAATTTCACCCAAAGCTGTGTGCTGTAAATGAACACTAGGTCGCCTATTTTTAATAAAATTCAACTATATAGACTAGGCTTCTGCAACAGCATGTATCAAATGCATGTTCGAGTATAAGATGTCTATATTTATATGCTAAATTATTATTACAGTATAAAACGCTGAATGTAAAACTGCAACGTTCAGACGATTTCTAATGCGAAGTAGGATACCCTCGTTTTGCTCTAAATGACAAAACATGGAAACGACTGGTCTAATTTTCAGAATAAACAGATGAGCCTGGTCACTTAGACGACTAGCTAGGGCACATCGGTCGTCAGACCGGATAATTCCATGAATACGGATAAAGAAATAAATTGTATTGTAAACTTGGGATCATTCAATAATCAGGAATGGAGATATCTTATGATTAGCCATAACCGTGATAACATAACAAAAACATTATATTTCATCTTCCGAAGCTCGTAGATGTCATCTAAGCTTTTTTAAATCAAACACATCTGGTTAACAGCGTGTTTAGTGATAACATAACCCCGTGATCATGTTATGAGATAAAACTAGAACACCTACTTTTGATAATGTAACAGAAAATTGCAGTCCTGTTACAAACTGAAAACCGTCGTCGTCGATTTCTTTTCGCGAGAATTTTCGATTTCTGAATAAAATAGGTAGAATGATTTTAATTAGCCGATTATCGGAAGCTCACGAGAGAAAACCGTTCAAATAAGTAGACAAGTTTCGTTGTGATAACCACCTAAATAAAATTGACATTAACACACCTGCCAAGAATTCTGCCACCATATTACAAATTCTCTATTACAGGTGCCTTATATTCACCTTGGGATTCGCCAAGAGCGAGAGAATCGATCTAGGTACACACAGGCAGTGTGCCTATCAGGAATGTGTTTCGGGACAGCACTCGTGCACCCCCGCGTACTAACAAAGTTGCGTTACTTGTATCAGTGACAACACAATCTTCTAAAACCACTCAGCTGCTTTCAATTCTGTGTCACACAAAATATTTTGGTGATCAGTATTTAATAAAGGCGACCTGGCGAAAATTAAAACACCAGATAAGGCATACTCTAATGACTTATCATCAATATCATATAGAGCAATACAACAGACGTTAACAAATGAGGCTTCACCTCCAAATACCATTGAGAAAAATATTTGTTTATCAATAAAGCTAAAATTAAAAATAATGATCCAAAATTAATAACGTAAAACAAAAGAAAGTATCAAGTTCAGATCTAGATTCTTACATGGTAAAACATAGAAAATAGTATAAGTACACATCTAAGCAACATATTTTGGATCCAATCAACTGTAAGAAAAGATGAATTCAGCAAAACAAGTTCCATGCCATCTTCAATGTAATGCTACATGAATAAGGGAAAATCTCGTAGTTAATTCAGCGTAATAAATAAAGAAAGTTAAGATGACTCTATGAGAAATCGTAACACGATTTCCAATGAGCTCCATTTGATATTATATCACGCATGCTTTCCAATAAAGAATTAGGATGTTTGCGTGGTAGACGAACGTTTCCTATATCTCATTTGATTGGAGCTAATTTTAGCGGGTCGTATCATGACAAGATTTTATCATATTTTAACTTACATTAGTCTGGCGCTAGCTGAGTGGATAATGCTCCATTGGGCAATCTACTTCAATGCAAAAATTAAAACGATCGAGTCAGAGCAATTGTTGTGTCTACTGAGAAGCACGCGTTCACCTAACCAAAAATATGCCTATGGATGCCACTGTTGCGTATTCGTAGCCATGTTTATCAAACGAAGATGAATGAATTGTTGTTCGCGTAAAAAAATTACGACTGAAAATAATCAAAGTTCACTGAGGCATAGCAAAACTACACGTACAGATGCACTGTGTACGCGACTTTTAAGACAGGGGAGATACTTGCGTTTGTCCATAAATGCATAGGTGAAATCAGCGATGAATATTTTACACTTAGAATGTGAAAATTTCAAATCGAACGATGGAACTCCGACTGGTAATCTGTTTAATGTGGTCTGTGCAGAATCTCGGTGGTCTAATAGTAAATGAATATTACCACATAGTCAAAGTCGACTAATTTATTGCCAGGGAGAACTTCGAAGCCCGCATCCTGAACATCGGTAAAAGGGTATTTGCTAATGATTTTTTTACTAAATGAAATAAAACGGGCAAAGTAGACATTCTTGACGGACACTAATATTAATAGTAAGGTTGTGCTATAATTTACGCCAGTTCATAAAGATATCAGAATTGTTCGTTTTGAAAGAACATACCATATTTAAAAAATAGTTTGCATAACATTTATCGACAGAATATCGAATATAAAATTGCAATCTACTGAATCCAATACGAAAATGAAGTCTATAAACACGGCTATTGTTGAACGATGATATACATGTCACAGTTCAAGTACTTGCATAAAGTAAAAATCTTATCTGTGCAGCCTCGTTCTGGCCGGAATCCGGCTGCATTTTCTCTAGTATGTGATTTAGACTTAGAACTAATGACATAAGATAATCGAAGAAAACACTCTGGATAAAACTGAGGTCAAACATATATAACAACGGTTATTGCACGAGTAACGATTGCCTCTTATCGATGGGAATGATGGTTGACTCAGTCTAATCAGCGGACGCGGTCTCCTTATTCCATACATTATGAATACGATTAATCACCACTCTCAAAATTACGTTCCCACCAATTTAAAAAAAGCCGCAAACCGATCGTTTGTTCGACATTAGTATTCCATTGTCTGTACAGACGTACTTTCGGTGATTGGGACTAATGCAGGTGCCAAGAAAATTTATTCCTGAAGGGTACAGCCTACCCTTCAATACGACACGTTTTATCGATTAATATACTATAATAACAATTACTTATTGCCTCTCTAACTTTCAATTTTTTCTGATTTGTTGAACAAATAAGCCACAGCAATCCATAACAATTATGTTTCGTGAATCCCTGTGGCCTTTCTGGTCCAAAAGTATTCAAGATCAAAATTCAGATAGTGCTTAAGTTAATGTCTAATAGCTCTACGAGTATTACTATAAACCGTGCTAACAGGAACTATGTGCCATGTCACGAGAATCTCCACAAAAATTTCACAAGGCTAAGGGCTAATTCCAAATGTATAATAAAATTGCGCTTATAGATGCATTGTAAACTGGACCTTTAAAGTAGAGTGAAATACTCACGTTTTTCCATAAATGGCGAAGGTTCAAGAAAGCTACTGTAACTTTCGCGATCCTCATACTCAGATCGTCGGAAATATTTTAACAGATATTAATAGAGCTGCCAAGGTATGAAACCAGACAACTTCGTGCAGATCTTCACTCTGCAGTTCCGGAGTTTGAGCGAATGGTGGATGATCCAGTAAAAAGTATCTTACATTTATATGGCCAGAGCAGAATCTCGACAGCCGAACAATACGATATCGTCTGAATAATCAAGATCAACTAATCGACCGCCAAGGAGAATTTCAACACCTGCATCCCAAACGTATGGGAGAGTGTTGTTCATAATATTATCTATTAAACAACTGAATAAAAAGGGAAAGTTAACAGCTTTGTGTAATTTAAAAGAACTTGACCAGAAGAGTCTGTGTATTTCCAAATATTTAAAATAAGCCTGTTTAAAAGCAAACGTCTTGTTGGATGCATCCAAACCATAAATAACTAATTGATGCATAATCAATTGGAGCCCATATCTGTCCGGAGACTGGAGGATATCATGTGGTACAATGATTAACAATACGCATAAAGTTTATGCTATTCATCCGTACCTGACTGGGCGTAAATGAAATCAGTGCTAGCATAAAAATGTAATATTTTGTCGGTTAGTGACCGTTAAACCTCAATTTTCCGATGAAAAGCCTGAAAAGCTAAACACGAGTCAAAGAATAAGTATAAAGAAGGAGAATAGGAATAACGCTTTCTTCGCACTGGTGCATATCACACACCGAAACAAGCAGTCTACACACATCAGTCTTTACTGGTCTTCGAGTGTTGCTTTAACCACCACCACCAGCCATACAAAAGCCAAAAGTGACTAATGTTTCACTGTCATATAACCATAAGCGAAAAATATAGAAATACAGAGAGAGAGAGAGAGTAAAAGAGAACCTAGTTACTACGAGTATATTTATCAAGGTAACACACAGAAATAATGAAAACTAAACCACCACACAACATCATTATGGCCAAGTCATAATTAAGGCAGGGCAACATCATAAATACAGCTTACTTGCGGCTTTTACAGTATTACATCATACACAAACCAAACCGCGCAGGTAACTTTTTACCCACAATGAAAAGAAGGTTACGAAGATGATTATACTAGACAAGATAGCCATTCGATGTCATATTGCAAAGGGTATATAACCAAGAACTATGATGCGCACGGAGACCCCATTCCAACAGACGAGAGGGTCCAAAATAGCCTAATTTGGATGTACGTGACATCATCTTTCTGCTATGTCAATATCTGCCCACCTTGTTTTTTACAACAATCCGGTGCTGGATAAGAGAACAGAGTACTATTGGCGCAATCGAATTGAGGGGATAGACAAAACGTGACGGAGGCAACGAAGTTGATGGAGCCACATTTGTTTATCTATCAAGTGCTTGTTGGCTGATCCAAAAATACGACTACGGATGTTAACATTGGTTATTCGTTGTGCTATGCTTCTCAAACAACGACGGTCGAATGCATGTAAGAGTCTAAAATCATCACTTCTAAGTGGCCAAGTTTCATTGGCGTATAGTAAATCTGCGTGTACAGATGCGTTGTAAACACGATTTTTAAGGCAGTGAAATACTCGCATTTCTTCATAAATGGCGAAGGTTCGAGAAAGCTACTCTAGCTTTCGCAATTCTCAGTCTCATCTCGTCAGACATATTGCCTAAGTTATTGATGGAGCTCTCAAGATATGTAAACCTGTCAGCTACGCCCAAATTTTAATTATGCAGTCGCAGCGTTGGAGTGAGTGATGGGTGATCCTGTAAAGTATCTTAAATTAGAGGGTGCGAAATTCATTCCGAGAGACTGAATAACGTCTGCTAATCTATTCAAGGTGAACTGAGAAGCATCTCGATTGCGTAACAATAGTACGGTATTTTCTGCATATTCAAGATCGACTAGTTTACCGCCTGGGAGAATTTTAACACCTGCCCCCCGAATGTGTGGAAGAGTGTTGTTCATAATAGCATCGATTAAAAAATTAAACAAAGTGGGAAAGTGGACAACTTTGACGCACACCACTGCTGGTTGTAAATTTGTACGTTAATTCGTTGTATACCGTAACGCGAGGAGGCGTATTTGTGTATAGAGCGCGTATAATATTAACAAATTTTGTGGGCACACCACTTTTCGACAAAATATGGAATAAAACATTGCGATCCACCGAGTCAAATGCACCCTTGAAATCTAGAAAGACGACTATTGTGGGACGGTGATATAAATGTCGCTGTTCAAAACTTACCTTAACGTAAAATTATCTACACAACCTCGGTCTGAGTGGAATCCGGCCTGTTCTTCTGTAGTGTCTGATTCCGTGATGCGATAAAATGAAGTAGGATAATCGGAGAAAATAATCTAAACACGACTGGAGTCAAGCTTATACCACGATGGTTATCGCATAAATTAAGATAGCCTTATTTGAAGATAGTAATGATGGTCGAACCATTCCAATCAGGTGATACGGTCTCATCATTCCATATAGTACGAAGACGTTTAGTCAAAACGCTCAAGAAATTATATCGCGACCATCCTTAAAAGAACCAGAAAGCAAAACATCATGGCCTGCAGCTTTGTGACGTTAAAGAGATAGGATTGAATGCCGTATTTCTAACTCTAAGGGTTCTTCGAGACTAACATTCCACACTGTTGATACTGGCATGTTTTCAGGAATCGGAGCTGACGGGAATGCCCATGAAAATTTATATTCGAAGTGTTCAGCCCACCTTTCAAGACGACTTATTTTATCGGTTAATTAGTGGTTGTTAGTGTCATTTATATTTTCTCGGACCATTTGCGCTGAATAAGTTGGATAAACAGAGACTATTACCTGACGAGAACGCTTCTAACAATTCTTCAACCTTTCTGGTCAAAAAGGATTCGAGATCGACGTTTAGACTGCGCTTTAATTGGCGTCTTATATTGCGATGAGTATTATTATGAGCCGGGCCAGGTGGAATTTGGCGCTTTATTTCGAGTATATCCATAGATTTTACAGAGAGCCAATGATTATTTCCACGAGTCTGCAATGCCACATACAGTAGTACCCGAATTTTGCATAGCGTAAATTATCTTTGACCAAAGTAAATTCGGATTTTGGCCATCAAGACCAGTCAGCTTTGATTCTAGAACATCTTCATATTTTTGTCGGAAGGACGGTTGTTCGAGTTTGCAAACATCTATTTGGGAAAATTTTAATGGAAATCTACAGCGGATAAAAGCATGGTCGATTTGACATAAGTGTTCCAGAAAGAACGACAATACTAGATGCAACTACACTAATTGTTACATGATATATTTGAGTATGCTGTTATCCGGGAGCTAGAGTACGTCATGTGGCGCAACATCTAACACCACGTCTGAAGTTTGTACTACTTAAATATAATGTTTCGCGCAGCTATCCAAAAGCCGTTCACCATTATCATTGCGCGTCGAGCTTAAGTGGTATCTTGCACCTAAATGAAATTCTGTGTTACTTAAACATTCATGTCACCCATAACCAAGACCATATCTGAACATTCAGCTCTATTTAGTAAGGAGCTTGGTTCGGATTAAAAAGCGTCCTTGCCTTCGTCTGCGATGCAATCGGTAGCACCATATGCAGATACAATGAAATGGCAACGTTGATTACGATTTTTTGAATTGACTTTAGTAGATTTATTTAAACGTGCCGCACACAGTCGACTATTTAAAGGGATCCACTCCATTAAACAAGCTTCATCTCGTGTGCTAAGGAAAATACCAACGCCCCATTTACGGCTTGAGAAAACTGCGTGGAACCAGGTGTTCGAAGTCAATAACGCATAGATAACGACGGTGCAACCTGTTCTGTAATGCACGTAGGTTCCTGTACTCGTCGATTTCTAATTTATCCAACTTTCGCAAGGGAGCTTCTTGTTGCCAGGTGGCTTAATATTCGCACATTAGCTGTGCCTATGTTAAAAACTAACCTAGGTTGAATGAATAATAGTCTACTTAAAATATTTTGATAAACGCCAACCCGATATTGAGCTCAGTGGTCTGATTACCACCAAACATATTTATAGTATCTAAGAGAGCGTTATCGTTAGATTGAGAAGAGAAAAAGGAAGGAAAGGAGGCAGAATCGAAGATAAAGCTGTCTGCAGTAAACCAATTTCGCTTATCCACCCTGCGCGGCTCAGCAGATAAGGCGACCCTGCGCGACGGCCGATGCAGTATGTAATCATTATAAATCGTATTGTTCATGGTTATATGTGGACTATAAAAGAACACAAGGTCGCCCATTCCTAGTTAGGATGGCTTGTATTCGAAGTTTACATTTTACTAGATAGTCTTCTAACCAAGGCTGATGAGCACTATCTGCCCAGATGCCAGTGGCCTAAGCTTCCTTTAGCAGCCAAAACTAGCCATTCGTGTCCAGCAAGCTTGCTCTCATTCCGTCACCACACATTTAACTATAAAAGTTACTTCGCAGTTAGACTCGAGGCCTTGCATGAAACGGAATGATGACTGTCTCTTTTAGACCCGGTAGGTTCATGCTATCAATCCCGAGCTGACTAGCTTGTGCCCATCGGTCGTCAGGCCGGAATTTCTATGGCTATCGGCCAGATAAGAGATCTAACATTACACGAATGAATAGATATACTATCCTTGGGTTTAAGCGATTGCAATGACTGACAAAGACTACAGGAAGTCTATCTTCAGCATTGTGCTTAACTTGTAGATCCGGTACAAAAGAAGTGGCCTTATCGTCGTCTTTCTCCAACTTAGCTCTGGAATTGGAGCATGGCATTTTACAGCTCTAAAATCGGAAAAAAGCGTCCCACAAATCACTTGCCAATCTCTGATCGTAATCATAACAAACAGCAACACAACAACCTTCACTGCAAAAAAACCATGAGAAAAACAGAATAAAGATAAAAATAAAAAGAACAAGAAAAGATTGCTTTAACCAAAGGAAAACGCATACTTTATTTCGAAATTGCAAACACATGGCAAAATCAAAATTTGCAGGCACACACTTTTTAAAAGATAAACAAAAAGGCTCATCTAATTAAAATAGCAGTCGATATCAATGTATTAATTTTCTACAACATACTAATAGGACATAGAATATGCAGTTATACAAGATGCCAACACGCATAAAGGTTCGTAAAAAATAGGGAAAATAAAACGGTAATATATCTTGGCAGATATCTTGATAATAAATCTTGGTTTTGTAGAAACAACATCATGAACATTAAAGCAATTTATACAACACTAATTATTTATTAGACAAAAGATAATTTATTTGCCTTGTTGTCATAAAATCATACGAGAAAGGAATATTTATCATCGTAAAATTAGCACTAACTTTATTCTTAAGTATGAAAAAAATTCGATAATTCCAGATCAGTTGCCATAGATGTCATTAAAGAAATGCGTCAATAAAATCTCTAAATTTATCTAATACAAATTAATGCAACAATTGATGTATGAGCCATCGACTCGTTTCATATTTCCTTCAATTTTATTTAGATTTAAATCACAATAAAAAGCCGTCGTTCTCTAACCTGCAATCATACAAATTTCCAGCATTATGAAAAAGTGATTTTACTAGTCCTAATAGCAACAGTAGCATGAACCTTGTTGGTACCATCATGATACAACCATCCTATTTCACGTAAAACCTAGAGATCGAATTTATTAAAAAGTGAAAATGGAGAGAAACGGAATAAGCAGGGATGCCAGACTGATGGACAAGTTTAGGCTGCCGGCGCATTTAAGCCGGATGCTCCAAGCACATGCTACTCATCATTATTTTGTAGCAGACCATGCAAGTGAATATAAAACCTAATCTAGGTCACTCATCCGCACTTAGAATAGACGAAATATTGTTTTTTTTAATAAACAACGTATAAATATGAATACTTTACGGCATTGAGGCATGATTTATAAATCGCACTTATATTGCTATATAATTTTGAGCACGGAAAGCCTTATTTTAAGTTTAGGACTACACCTGATACACCATATCTACTTTAAAAGGAACAAATATTAACCGTCATAAATTTGAATCCCAAACAGTTTTATTGTTTTCCAATGCAGTTGGAGAACATTAAATATCGAACAAGACAATAACAAGCAGGTTTAATTATAATCATCATCAATAAAAGCATAAATTCTTATCCATTTATTTTTAATGATAGTTTTTTTAATATTAAACTAAAATGCTAAATTTTTAAAATAAAAATGTTTGATCAAGCACACAAAACATCTAATTAGTAAATAAAAAAATTTAGCTTCCTTAAGTTTAGATCATCAAAAGTTCAAGAATATAGTCACTGTATTACCACAGCAGAAAGCCATAATTAACACACTCTAAAAAAACATCTGACGGATGTCAAAAAGGTGACAATTATATATTCCAGGCTTCTACGAAAAACTAATATTGCATGACACGAAAGGAAACCGCTAGCCGGAAGAAACTACTCGGAAAAATGACTTTAAAAATTTATCCCCTTCAGCGTAACATTACAATAATAGCCAACAGTTCTACTTAATATCATCTATCTAGAACAATATTAATATAAGAGGACTATAAGAGGAAATATTGTAGTCGACTGGACTTTTTAAAAATCCAGTCGACTGCAATATTTAGGCTATTTCAATTATATATACATTTAAAAATTATAACAAACCATTTCATTATAAATAAAATTTTTTTTGATTATTCCGAAGAATAAAAACCGGTGACATCAAAAAACGAAAATAAGTATTAGGAATTCGTATGGTAGTGACATATATTAAAACTTTGTCCAGACTAAATAAACAGCTGTTTCGTTGTTGTTTTGACACTAAATCAATATTTCCACAAAAATAGTATAAAAGTAATAAATTACAAATATAAATAAGCTTTAAATGTTTCTGGGTTGTCGATGTTTCATCTGCCTTGATACCAATTGTCATTTATTTGGCCGTGTGGCAGGTACGGGTGAGTAATCGTCAGAATAAAGGTATGCAGATAATATGGCTCTTGAAATCAGTTGTATCTCATTATCAAACTTCGACTCTGCTCAGTATTCTTTAGTCCTTACACGGATATATTTTAAAGACGTGTCTGTAAGTGACTCTTAAAAATGTGAAACACGAAGCTATGCCATGAAATATTCTCAGTTTCAGCTACTTTCTTTAATCTGTGACAAACAGCTTGAGTGCTTTTAATTTGCATTTAAGCATAGGGTCAACTTAAAGCTCAGCTCATATTAAATCATTTATCTTAGCTTTAATTCACTACACCAAATTCAACCAACGAAATCGACGTTCGATAGTGATGAGAAGTCAAATAACAGCTGAATAGAAATGATCAACTGGAAAATTATGCTCGTAATACACCTTGACTCACAGCTAGAGATGACCTAAACAAAACCGAGCGAATACATCAATTAGCAAAGCTTACCAGACGCTAACATGCTAAGTTGACATTGATTGTCAACTTAGTAGGTGATGTGCTTCCCCATTGAAAAAGATCTCCATACCCGGAGATCGAAAATTCTGGATAAATCAGGAAGACAGCGGAAGCCAACAAATCGAATCGCAACACGATAATCAGGTAAATGATCTAGTCCCTGTCGCGCAACATGTTTTTTTAGGCAAATCTGTTTGTCTTAGACAGATGCAATTTACAGAATCCATGATTACCTTTGCTATGTAGTTCAGCCGGTTATGGTGTGCCACGGATTGCTTTCTTCCGATTCCGCCTTTAATACATTGACAATATTTCAAGCAAAGTGATCCTCAGATCACTGGGTTTTAGCTTTGGATGCTATGCTTAATGAATGTGACATCTGAGAATTAAATCCACGTTGCACTATGGACTATTATACAATGGTTTTGTTTACGGTACTGAAAACTTTATCTAATTTGATTTGTTGTAACAATCATTTAAACATAGGTATGCTTGACCTATCAGTGGTAGAATATTAGATTGGCGTATACAAAGTATTTTCAACTGGCACGCACTATGTGCGTAGTCTGTTTTTATAATAAATATAGAAACGTAATTTTCAATTCAATAACCTTATATTTACTTTTCCCTCAGACTACTCAAGCTCATTTAGCAATACTCTGCTTCAGTTAGTTTTTTTGATAAAATAACTTATCAGATCATCCTAGCAAATTCATGTCTAATAGTTTAGTTCTATGCAAAAAAGATTTTAAAATTTCTTACTGTAATATAAAGTTACCAAGTATGCGAGAAAAAATTATCACAAACCCTCTTCTCCAATATCTCTATTAGACATCTAATTCATACGAAACCCTCTCTATACAGCCTTGTTTCATGAGTTCTAGAGAAGCAACAGCAACTTTAAACGATCGTTAGTCACTGTCATATATACTATTCCTCAATACTGTTAATCCGTATAAGTATCTTTACAATTCCGGAACCAGATGGCAGTTTAGTTATTTAGATAAATAATTATTAAAAATGGTAGAACGGTAAAAGCATCACAAGTAATATAATAATAGTTTCGAAATGTAACAATTTATTCTATAAAACTAGATATACAAATTTAGTATTTTGCTCTGAAAACTATTTAAATGTTTCGTAATAGTTTTTATTCGGTAAAGGTACTAAAGTATGCATAAATACTTACTTTTCGATTATACCATTGAATATACGAGCAAAAACGAGATGATAACAGGATCTATAAAAATAACAAAAAATTGGCTAACCTAGCATAGAACATTTTAGTTTTAACGGTAATATCCGAGGAGCGTTTAGCGCCAGGATGTGAAAACACACATTCACGTAAAAATGGAATGAGATCATCTGAGGATTTTAGAGCAGAATCATAAATTGTTATCTCAGGTTCAGAGCGAAGTATTATGAGACGGAACCCTTTCTTCTTTGATGATTTCAGTAACAAACTGGTGTAAAATACATAGTCAGTCGCTTACCTTTGTTCGTCATTTGTATTTGATTTAAAAACTCTGAAGAATTTATCGATTTCATCCGCATCTTGATTCTTTTTTCGACCGAAGGACTTTAGAATTGACGCAAAATTAATCTTTGATGACATAATTTAACCCTGCATCATCTTTTTTAAATTAGACGGGCTATCCCAATGTGTGTCACAAGGTTTAAATTGAGATATTTTAACAAATGTAACATCATAAAATTCTACTGGTATTACGAGGCTTCATTTAAAGTAATGTCCAACGTTTTATAAAGCAATCACGAGGTTTGTGGCATTAATAGTCTTGAAGAAAGCCATCAGGAATTCCACAGGGATTGTAGAGGATGTTAAATCCTTCGCCTTTTGTAAAATAACATTGACTGATAAATTTAAACCACCATAGCTGATTGTAACAAACTTTATTTAAAAAGAATTTTTTCTTTTTATTTTTCAGAACATTCTTTGTGTAAATACTTGATTTTAAAATTGTGCGCTATTTTCAGTTATTGAGTATCTCGCTCTTTGACTGGTATTGTAATTTTGGTCTGCTGCATTTTAACATTTTTTCCATATTAAACGATTGTTTCATCCTGAAATATATTGCTCCATCAATTGCCTTTTTGTTCTAATATAAAACAGAAAGGAACAGGAGCCTAGGAACAGGTATATTTGATTGTATATTTGGTTCAAGTTTTATATCTCTCTAGATAAATTATGGTGCGGAACAGCTTCCTACTTTCACTTTCCGTTTGCCTAACTGTAAGTATCGATTTAAGTGTTATCTCATATATTCATGGATACCGATATTAAATTTGAGGACACAAGTAGGTTGGTGCAGGACATAGCGGACTTGAACTTAAGTAACGATAATAACCATATAAGCCTATCAGACTCTACTGTGAATTTTAGAACTTCCAGCGATCTGGCATCTATGGGGCTTACAGACACAAATAGGTTAGGGGCCTCAACAAAATTTGGCGACCGCGCCCGTCCAAAAATATTAAGTCTACCACAGTATAAGTCAGAAAAACATTCAAGTTGGGTAGGAGATGCCCAAATGATATTCAGTGCTTATAATATCGTAAACCCTATGGAGAAATTTGTTGCAGCATGGATGGCATTGCCTGAAAATTTCCGAAATGCCTTGGAAAATTTCAGAGAGAGAACTGTAGAAGAAAAGCCGTACAATGCATTTGAGTTATTAATGGCTGAAATTCAACAGAGATATCAGCCTGGAAGATCAGCGCATATGTGCGAATTATTACACTTAGAAAAAATGGGGCGTCAACTACCGTCCGAATTTTATGAACGCCTTTGCACAAAATCTTCCAGGTTGAATATATCTAGAGATGTAGTCAACTCCATTTTTACAGCTGAGCTACCAATTAGGCAGATTCTGTAACGATGCAGCCAGGTAGGGCAGATATCGAAAACCACCTGGCTATACAAGAAACTTTGCGTTTCTTATGTAGAGAAGTTGCTAGCTGGCGTAGTGATATTGCACAACTTCAGAGTCAGGATAGGTAAAATAGACGTCGAAGGAGCCACTCACGTCAACGCTTCGAAGGGCCACGCGGATGGTGCAAGGCACATTGCGAATACGGACGCAGTGCAAAATGCCAAGGCGAAAATTGTAATTACCCGCGATTAGGTGGACCCACATGGAAAGGAAGCACAAAACCGGTTGAGAGAAATCCGTCTCCGGGAAAAGGGAAAAACTTCCGCTAGTAGGAGCCGTAGTGGGGTTCCATTGCAAAGGCTCCCAGATATGCCTTTAAAAGGCATACTCAAAGCTAAAGATGCGACTAGAACAAATAGCACCGAGATAGAAGGCAAGAGAGTCCGACTCTCAATAAGCGGAGATCTGGAAAACATTGCCGGATTGTCCAGCAACAAGTTCATTATTAAGGATGAATTATCTGGATTAGAATTTCTCATTGATACGGGTGCTGAGGTAAGCATAGTTAGGTCAGACGTGGTGGAAGCAGATTGCCCCCCATTTGATTATCAACTATGGGCCGCTGACGGTAGTCCGATTGGAGTAAAAGGGATAAAGGAAATGTCGGTAACATTAGGCCAGAAATCTTCCTACCGATGGAATTTTCTAGTAGCCGATGTCAAGGACCATATCATTGGCATGGATTTCTTGACACATTTCAAGCTGACATTAGACCGCAAGGCTAGGACTATCGCAGAAGGCCTAGGGATAGCAACACCTACTGAGTCTAACACATCGGCAGTTAGAACAGACCTTTTACCTCGTCCATCAGTCGCACATGACTTTGCCGATAAAATCGAGAAGCACCTAGCAGTGTTTCAGCTTTTTAGTGCCAAAAGGATAGGTTTGAAGACAGGAGTATAACACCAAATAGAATTGGTGGCTCCATTGCCTTGTTCACCAAAGGCTCAACCATTGGCACAACACAAGCAACAAGTTGCTTTGTTAAAATTTCACCAATTGCGCGAAGAGAGGATTTGTAGATGGTCAAATTCCAATTTTGCTTCCCCAATAGTGGTAGTTCCCAAACCTGAACCGTCAAAATGGAGGGTTTGCGTAAATTATCGTCTATTAAACTCAGTGACGAAGGGTGATTCTTATCCTCTCCCTAACCAGAGTACTTTGCTCCGAGATATAATGGAATATGAGGTTTATTCAACTTTAGATCTCCAGAAAGCGTACTATCAGGTACCAATGGAAGAAAGTTCAATACCACTCACCGCAGTCAGATTTCCAGGAGGGGGATCGCATGAATTTCTTCGAATGCCTTTTAGTTTGAAAAATGCCAGTCAGACATTCCAGCGTTTGGCTGAAGAAATCCTTTAGAATTGTCCATTTGCGAGGGTATATATAGAAGACAATAATTTTTAGTCGCTCCCGAAATGAACATCGTACGCATTTGGATACGGTTTTGACCAGGCTGAAACAATATGGATTAGTGGTCAAACCTAATAAGAGTAATATCGGTTGCTCTTCAGTTAAATACCTTGGTCACATACTTTCCAAAGATGGAATTAAACCTTTGGAAGATAAGGTCCAAGCTATTAAGGACATAACGGAACCCCGAACCTTACGCCAGTTGCGAAGGTTCTTGGGCATGATCAGCTATTATCGTCGATTCATTCCAGGTCTAGCCGAAATTCTTGGATCGTTAACAAGCCATCTCACTCGTGAAAAGAGCACGATCAAGAAGTCTTGGCCTATCATCTTGAGTCAAGAAGACCGAGAAAATTTCCAAAAGGCCAAGGATATGTTAAGTGACGTAACCACATTAGCACCTGTATATTGGGAAAAACCTTTCGAGCTAATCCCAGATGCCTCCGATGTTGCATTAGGGGCAGTGCTACAGCAAAGAGATCAGGACGTAGTAAGACCGATTGGGTTTTATAGCCGTAAGCTTAATCATCGAGGAAAACTTTATGATACGTTTGGCAAAGAGCTTCTAGCAGTGTATGCCGCAGTGATACACTTCGAGCATTACTCAGATGGTCACAAGTTTAAGTTATTGACCGATCATAAGCCATTGATCAGCATACTTGGTAAAACAGCTAGGCTTAATTACTCTCGTAGAGTAAATTCCCAAATAATACGGTTAGCAGAGTTCGATTTCACAGTGTCTCATATTGCTGGTAAAGAGAATGTGGTGGCCGATGCACTTAGCCGACCGAATGAAGCTGATGTCGAGATGATATTTCAAGGTCCATTGAAAAATTTAGATGAATCAATGCACGATTTCGTTAGTCAAATCGAGGAAGCGCAAGGATCGGATCCCTTTACATTAGTATTGTCCAAAAGACCAGGATATGTTCGTAAGCTCATAAGTGGCAAATGGTTGTTATGCGAAACATCTAGAGGTCAACCACGATCATATGTGCCATTGGAGTTACGGGCCAAGATTACTCACGTGTTACATGACATGGGTCATCCATCCATTAAAGCCACCATTCGATTAATCAACGACAGATACGTATGGCCGCACATGTCTAAAGACATATGGGTATGGGTAAGAGCCTGTGCCAAGTGTCAAACGTGTAAGGTGTGGAGACATACCAGAACCGAGATAAAGAACATTGGAATACCAATTGGACGGTTCAGACACGTACACATAGACATTGTCGAGATGCCTGAAGTAAATGGAAACAAATACTTGCTGACGATGGTAGATAGATTTAGTCGTCAATTTGAAGTGGCGATTTTAAAAGACATGAAAGAGCAAGAAGTCTTGTTCGCGTTTCTACATAATTGGATATCGCGTTATGGTGTTCCGGAAAAGGTCACTAGTGATCGTGGTAGTCAATTTATGTCAGAGCTTTTCGTAAGATCCCTCAACATCATGGGAACCACTGTAATACATAATAGCGCGTATAACCCACGAGCGAATGGGATGGTAGAAAGGCTACATCGTGAACTGAAAGCTGCATTAAGGTGTACTAGTGGAACAAGCTGGATACACGATCTTCCTATAGTACTACTCGCCATTCGCAACAGATATAGGGCACAATTAGGAACTTCCATAGCAGAATTGGTTTATGGAGAACCATTAAGGTTGCCTGGAGATCTTCTAATAGAAACTCCAAGTTGTCTTGATTGGGCTTCTAGTTATGTAGATTGGTTTGTAGGAGCACTTAGAGACAAGATGTGTCGTTTTGGCCACAACCAAAACTAGAAAAGCTAAAACCAAATGCTATGTGTCCTCTGATTTAAAATCGGCTTCGCATGTGTATATAACTAATGAGAATAGGAAGAACTGCCTGACACCATTTTATAAAGGACCATACAAGGTCAAGAGGATGACTGACAAGAATGTCATCATAGAAATAAATGGCATTGAGGATTGTGTTACGTTGGATCGCTGTATTCCCCAGTTTATCTGGATTGACGGTATGACTGAATTAACAGATGCGTCGAATGACCGTTCCATGGGCGAATCTGATGTGTGCAATCCCATCATGCAGGCACATAATGAAATGCAGAACTCTGAAGAAGCGTTGTCTAATATAGCAAAATCTTATTCTATTTAATCACAGCATGAAAACTATTTGTCGTTACCAAATGATTTTGAAGTACCAGTGAATGTTGTACCGGGAAAAATGACGACGTCAGGGGCGCCAGTATGCACAACTCGTTCTGGAAGAATACATCGTCAGCCGAAGAACTATGATTACGTCTATTACTAGCCGTTTTTTGAGAAGGTGGTGTATGTAGAGGATGTTAAATCCTCCGCCTTTTGTAAAATAACATTGACTGATAAATTTAAACCACCAAAGCTGATTATAACGAACTTTATTTAAAAAGAATTTTTTCTTTTTATTTTTCAGAACACTTTGTTTAAATACTTGATTTTAAAATTATGCGCTATTTTCAGTTTTTGAGTATCTCGCTCCTTGACTGGTATTGTAATTTTGGTCTGCTGCATTTTAACTTTTTTTCCATATTAAACGAATGTTTCATCCTGAAATATATTGCTCCATCAATTGCCTTATTGTTCTAATAAAAAACAGAAAGGAAAAGGAGCCTAGGAACAGGTATAATTGTTTGTATCTTTGGTTCAAGTATTCCATCTCTCTAGATAGATTAAGGTGCGGAACAGCTTCCGGCTTTCACTTTCCGATTGCCTAACTGTAAGTATCGATTTAATTGTTATCTCGTATATACATGGATACCGATATTAAATTTAAGGACACAAGTATGTTGGTGCAGGACATAGCGGACTTGAACTTAAGTAACGATAATAACCATATAAGCCTATCAGACTCTACTGTGAATTTTTAGGACTTCCAGTTATCTGGCATCTATGGGCTTTCTAGACCTCGAATAATTTAGGGGCCCCCAAACAGGATCAAATTAGAATAATAATAATAATAATAATAAGATTAATAATAATAATAATAATAATAATAATAATAATAATAATAATAATAATAATAATAATACATTTATTTGGTATCAAAGGCCAACCAGTCTGGACCCATTGAAATAACAAATTAAGGGTAGGATATGTGGAGGTGAATGGAATTGTGACTAGCAAAGTATTTAATAGCAGGAGGGAGGGGTTGGGGAAGGGAATAGTTATCATTAACATCAAGATAGTTCAATCTAGTGAAAAATAAATAAAAACGAAGTTCCATTTGACTAGAAAAGACCAATTTGAGATAGTCCATGAGGTTTCAGAGCTTTTAGGTGAATGTGAGATGGAAAAAAGATGGCGGACCGGAGGTAGACGTCGACCGATGGAGTCCATTGTCGTGGAGATTGAGTTGATGGAGCATAGCATGGGCGTGGATGGAATCTGCAGGATTGAAGCGAGCGAGTCTTGCAGGGGTCGCAGGCATCCGTAGAACGAGGTTGTGATTGAAGGAAGGCTGGGGGAGTCGATGTCCGAAGCGAACCGTTGGTGGATCGGTAGGGCTGTTGGGTTTCCGGTCCTCCGCTGAAACAAGAAAGAGAGAAGAATTGGATGAGCAAAACGTAGTAAAGTATCCACAACGTGGATATGATGGGGTCAGGATTGGGCTGGGAAGTGGTATCAGTGAGTCGAGAAGAAAAGATTAAGACCAGAGAGATAAAGTGGAAGATTAGATGACTGCCTGAGGGATTTCGCCCTCCGAAGTTAGTAAAGAGAATAGCCTGGGGTGAAGTAAATGTTATGGATTGAGAAGGAACCAGTTTCGTTTCCAGTCGGTCGTATCACAAAGAAGTTTGTTGAAGAAGTACTGATGGGCTGCCTTTTTGCATTCGTGCTGGGGTAGGAGCTTTATGTCTGTGGGAAGAGCGTTGAAGACATTAGTGGCTTTGGAGAAGAGATAGATTTTTTTAAATATGGTGGGGGTATGGTTAGCTTGCATAGAAGAGTTACTAGAACGTGTGGCGTAGTGGTGACTTGGGTGGGCAAAGTTGGAGAGTGGTAAGCAAGTTGTGATCTTATGGATAAAAGAAATGACTCGAAGGTGACGGGTAAACCAAAGCGGAATAAGATTTGCCAGGATAGAATATAATAGAATAGAATATCTTTATTTGGATTCAAACCACACATCTTTCATCAAATAATAAAATTGGAAAATGTACAATATAAAAAAAGTTATCACATCACATAAAAATGTGGAATTAGTCTCATGTAGATAAGTATATCTCACTAGTTTTACTGTACAATATATAAATATCAGAAAGCCTGGCTGTAATGAGTAATAGATAAATCATCAAAATAGGAAAAAATAAGGTATAATTATAGTGTAACATTATGCAAAAAATTGAGAGCCATGACTAGCAATTGATTGTATGTATTGTTGATTAACATGATGATATAATTCATAACATTTCAATTTTAATAATATAAAACTTGGAAATAAAAATCTCAAGAAATTCTGTTTCCGATAACAATTAACCTTGTCTTTTATTCATCCATGAGAAAGAATAATCATAATCAAAATAAAAAATATCAGCAGGATTGTAGACGTGTTTCTAGTTCAGTAGATAAAAATTTAAAATACATCTTAGAATAGAATAGAATAGATTAGAATATTTATTTGGATTCAAACCACACATGTTCCATCAAATAATAAAATTGGAAAATGTACAATATAAAAAAAAGTTATCACATCACATAAAAATGTGCAATTAGTCTCATGTAGATAAGTATATCTCACTAGTTGTACTGTACAATATATCAATATCAGAAAGTTCGGCTGTAAGGAATAATAGATTCATCATCAAAATAGGACAAATTATGGTATAATTCGAGTGTAAAATGAGACAAAAAAATGAGAACCATGACTAGCAATTGATTGTATGTATTGTTGACTAACATGATATATATTGTAACACGCGGCTCCGTGTTACAACCCAACGATGTTCGATACAGTGCTCTTTAAGGTCAAATATTCTAACTCTGTTCTTACACAATATTTCTCTTAACTGTGATTTTAGGAACAATCTCTGTTAGTTTCAAGCAGTTTTAATCGATATTTCTTGAACTGAAATTTTATTTGTAATTAATAGGGGTTTTATGAAATAGACAGAACCGCGCGCGATACGGCTGAAACATGCGGTGGACTATTGTGTCACAGTGGATTTATCTCGCTTAGTTGGATTATTCGTTATTCACGTGAAGGACTTACTGTTCATATTTAATAATGCTTATCCGAACTTCAGAGAATAATTGATTAGTATAATGATATGAATTAAAACCATAGCAAAGAGTGGACTAAATATTCGTGAGTTTTTGTCATTGAAGTCTTTATACGGATTACACAAAACATTTTCCTTTATAAACATAAATAATTTTACTATGTTCATATTATCATGTATTTTCAATCGTTTGACTATACTCATTCCAATTCAGATATTTGAGTAAGAATAACTGCTTGTGTGCAAAACATTTTTCATTATAAACATAAATCATTTTAATTCTTGCCGTCTAGAAGACGGACAACTTAGTTTAACTGTGAATGGTGTTTAAGTCACCCCTTTGTGTTAAAATCTGTTTTTATTGCCGACCAACACATGGTCAATATGGACTAACTGTGAATTATATTTCTATTTGCAACATTGTGTACAATATATGTATAACACCTTATTTTTGCCTTCTCACATCAACCATCCGAAAAAGATCAGAGACTGATTATGAGCACGGGTAGTAATAATAGCCACCATGGATATGTCGGACCGGTACAGAATCACGAACTAGACAGCTACCCCGCAAAAATACGCCTACAATATAATGCATAACATTTCAATTTTAATAATAGAAAACTTGGAAGTAAAAATCTCAAGAAATTTTGTTTCCGATAACAATTATCCTTGTCTTTTATTCAACCATGAGAAAGTATTATCATAATCAAAATAAAAAATATCAGCAGGACTGTAGACTTTTTCTAGTTCAGGAGATAAAAATTTAAAAGAAATTTTAGATGGAGGCATTTCTCTAAGCCCCTTTGGCAATTGGTTATAAATTTTGTAGGTTTTCCAAAAAGAAAATAACTTGCTCGCAACATTCCCCACCAAAGGAGGAGATATTGCCAAATGTCCAGATCTAATTCCAATTTCATGACTCTTTCTTATCGGGTTCAAATGGGAAACTTTTATGCAATAGCACATCCTCCGAAACCACAAAGTTTGCAGTGATACAAACTGTAATCTAGAGGCGTATATAGTGCAGGAGATAGGACTAATTTGTTTCACAACTTTTCCTTGTACAGCTTCTATCTTATTGGACAAACCCTTTTTTAATGGATTCCAAGTAGCGACAGCATATTCTAGTATCGGTCTAATCCATATTATATACATTTTAAGTTTTATGTCATTCGATAAGATATTTCGATTTATTAGTGCCCATCTTTTCTTGGCACTGCCTACTATACTTTCAATATGTCTCTCAGCAGAAGCTGTACATTGAATAGTTATGCCTAAATCCTTTATTTCTTGCATAAGTTTAATCTCAAACACATCATTAATCACAGCATCATGAAAATAAACAATTAAAGTCTGTTCTGCTACCTGTTTTTAAAGCTCTCGTCTTTTTATTGTTTATTCTCAGCCCCAGTGTAATCAAATATCTACTCAAATCATACAAATCTAATGTAACATTATATTTGGAGAATTCGACATTTTTTGGATCAATTGGAAAGATTATTTTTAAATCATCAGCGAATTTGCAAACTCCACCGTTTCCAAATGTGCAAATACGATTTTAAATAAAATTGGCCCCAAACTTGATCCCTGTGGAATTCCACTTGTTACTCTTTTTGATTTTGATATCAAATCATTTACTTGAATACTCATTCTTCGATTATATAAATAGTATTTAAGTAATCTAAAAATATTCGGATCAATATTCAATAAATTAATCGCATTCAAAATAGCATCAAAAGATATAGAGTCAAAAGCTTTTGAGATATCTATAAATACAATTAATGCATCTAACTTATTCTCATCTAATGTAATTACATGTTTCCACATAGAAAGCATATTAGTAGTTGTCGATCTACTTTCGTAAAGCCATGTTGACATAAATCAAAATCAGCCGGCAACATACGTTCCAAATGATCTAGTATCAGTCGTCCTATTATCTTCAAAAACGAAGGGATAATAGAGATTAATCTATAATCACTGGCGCACGTTGGCTTACTTACCTTTGGCAACGGTTTAGCTACTATCGTTAGTATATCAATTGGTAATTTCCCATTCTTCAAAATTCTATTTCTAAAGTTGCAGAGCGCATTCGTAAAAGTTAAGGGTAATTGAAGCAGGTTATCAATCAAAATACCAAGGTGACCTTTTTGTTTTTTTTTTAATTTGATTTTTAACATAAATTTTATCAATTCATCACTGTCAATAACAAGTCCTGGTTCCTGGTCTCCCAAAGGATCAGGTAGATCCATAAAATTTCTTTCATTTTGTGGATTACATATCAAATTGCCAAATACTTCGTCCAATTCACAGATAAATTCATACTCAGTTTTATCCACAGGTAATTTAAGCTTTAACTTTTCCTTATATTTACTGTAATCTGTGAGGAGTTTGTATCCTAGTCTAGGATTACTCTTCATTTTGGCCAAAATAATTCGTTCAGATCTTTGACGAATTATCAGCAGTGATTTTCCAGAATTTTCTTTGTTTAAATACTTTACTGTATATACACTTTGAATTACGCGCAATGTTCAGTTTTCGGTTATCTCTACGTGACTGGTTTTAACTTGCTCCGCGTGCTGCATTTATTACATTTTCTCCATTTTACGTTTACTCGATCTCCACAATATATTCCTGATAACACTGCCTTACATTCTTACTTACGTACATATTTAGGATGTTCTGGAACAGGTAATTTAATAATTCTGTTTTCACGTATATTTCTTTCCATATTATTTTTTCGGGGTTTTGCAACGTAAAAGGTTCCACATTCCGATTGCCTAAAATTAAGTATCAAATCAATAATTAAGTGCGATCGACATGGAAGGTAATCTAAAGTTTGAGGACAATAGCAAGTTAGCTCAATGCATGACAGATATGAATTTAACAGATATGATTGAAAGAACAAGCTTGTCAGATTCTTTTATACAATTAAAGAGTGATCACGATCTGGCATCTATGGGGTTCTCGGACACTAATAGTTTAGGAGTCCCTACACGCCTAAATAAAAAAAACGGAAATCGACACCACCTTGGCCATTCAGTCGATATTCTCCGATAGGTTGCTGCTTTAATCACCAAGATTATTTTTATAATTGTCGAAATCGCCTGCATTGTTCGGAGAACTTACCAAAAGGATGCCTGTCTCCTTCCTTAGATAACCAAAATCAACAAAAACACAGTTTCTGTTTTTCACGTACAGGTTTTTAAACACCTACATCTGCAGTTAATGTTGACTCTTTTCGTCCACGCAGAATACGCCACATAGACAGCAAATTCAAAATGTCATTCGCAATGACGAGCATACTTGTTTGTATGACCCGGTCAAACAACCCAACGAACTTCGACATCTTCTCGATTTCAGAACTTGCAAAGAATTCATTGTAGACACAGGTGCAGCAGTATTAGTCTCCAGCAAGATGAACCATATAGTCACAGCAGGACAACCTATTGCACTCAAGAAGCGACCACTGGCCCCTGCTAATCTGAAAGCTACTCAAGAGGAATTTTCAAGTCTATTGGAAGGGAGAATCATCGGACCATCGAAAAATTTATGGGCGTTACCACTTCACGTAATCTCTAAATCGTACGGATCGTACAGAGCCTGTTGAGATTATCGCAAGTTAAATTCAGTGATCAAATCTGATGCATATTCTATTCCCAATATTAACACCTCACTTGAAAAACTCAGCGGTGGCAAGTTCTTCGCGGTGAATGACCTCAGACAAACATACCACCATATCCCAGTAGCACCAGAAGATAATTAAAGAACTGAGGTTATGACCCCATTTAGCGGTTTTGAATATCCCTTCATGCCTTTTGATCGCGAATGTGCTACACAAATATTTCAAAGATTCATGGAGAACATACTTCGCCACGACGCCGCTTACTGTATGTCATATCTTGATGACATAATGGTTTTCGATCCCAGACATAGAATCACATGTCAAGCATATACGAAATGTCCTCTAACGCTTATCCAACCACGGACTCAAGATCAACTGTGACAAGATGCAGATTGTAACTAAATCTGTGGATTTCCTAGGACATCGCATCACGCCACAAAGTATTCAACCTTTGCCGTCGAAGGCAAATTCATTCAGGAATATCAAATGACCAAAGACTGTAAGAGATTTGTAGAAAATTTTGGAATCCATTATCTACTATCCCAAGTTCATTTCAAGGACAACTTTATCCGTTGTGTAGGCAACTGTGAAATCGAAAAGGACTTAGCAAGAACTTCATCATTTTTTGGTCATCTGATGACGAGGAAATACTTCGACTCGCCATCAACTCGATAACAAATGCTATAAAGCTAACGCATCCAGATTTTCTATGACCATTTCTACTCACGACAGATGCTACTGAGATTGTTATTGAAGCCACTTTCGAACAAGAGATCGAAGGACTTCGGTAGCCTATCAGTTTTTAATCGCGTACTCTCCAACCAGTAGAAAGAAGATACGACACTTTCGGTCGAGAATTCCTCGTCATCCACGACGCAGTGCGCCAATTTTTCAGCGTCATTGGCAGCAGCAGATTTGTTGTTTTCACAAATCATGCACCATTAGTTAGCGCACTTCGAAACGCGACTTCAACTATCGCCAAGTACCCTGCCAGAGTGGAAAAAGTAGCTGCTTGTCTGAGCGATTGTCATTTCGATATTTTTCATGTCAAGGGCGAACAAAACTTCATTGCAGACGCACTTTCCAGGCCAGGCATATTGCTTCAACCACACTCGCCCTCGCCATTCACAGACAACTCCGTGACTCTCAGAGAACCTGCACTAACGCCATCTCTTCTGCGAGCAGAACAGCGCAGTGACACTCACATTGAAAGATCAGTAGCTCGTCAACTCACCAAGTTCGTTTACCGTCTCTATGAAGGCTTACCCATTGTTTACTTCACAGTTACGCAAGCCCAACAGGCCAGTTCTGCCGATCAATCTTCAGAGAAAGGTTTTCGACTCAATTCACTAAATTTCTTGCCCAGGTAGGAAGGCGTTATTCCGACTTCTTCCAGACCGTTTCTGGGGTCACAAGCGTAAGCAGAACGTTAAACTATGTCTCTCCAAGTGTGCCATTTGCCAAAAAAACAAGGTCATTCTAAGTTGCGACATTTCGAAACTACTTCACGCCTAGCCATCGTCCACATCGACATAATTCATCTGACAAAGGTTAAGGTTTCAGCTATCTTTTAAGTATGGCTGATAGATTTATACGAAGGCCTGCGGCATTACCTCTTGACAACATTTCTGCAGACGAAGTCACTAACGGTTTCATCTCTGCATTTATATCTCATTATGTTGTACCCAATGAATTCATCACAGATCCATGCACTTGCTTCTCATCGAATCGTTTTAAGAAAACCTTGCGGTTCATGGGATGCATCTTATGCCAGACGACTGCCTTCTCTCCGCAATCTAACGCTTTGATAGAAATAATGCTATGGGAACTCAAATCTACTTTAGCAACCTTAGTCCGTTAATGAGAGCTGGGTCGATGTTATATCTTTAGTTCTACTTGCTATGCGTTCCCGTCAGCGTCACAACTCTTGTATGGCAAAGATCTACGCCTGCCTAGCCAGCTACCACGTCTAGTACCCGCACAGGATGACCCACAAAACGAAGCTACCCGCCTCCGACATTATTTAGATAACACGTCTGAACAGCAGCCGAGATATACTACTCGTCCAGTTTTTGTTCACCAGCAGCTTCACAGCTGCATGAGAGTACTCGTTCGTAACGACGCTGCTGTTTCACCACTACAACCAAAGTAACGCGGACCTAATCCGATTTTGCTCAGACAGACGAGATACTTCATTACCGTGCAAAGTGAGACACCTATATTGATAAGCATAGACAGGTTGAAACCGTTTATCGAACCGCCTGATCCTGGAAACATACAACATTCTACACGCGTCTCAGGCTCTATCTGTCTACAATCTCAACTTAACATTGAATTGCCTTGCATAGCGCATAACTTAGAATTTTACATTAATTTTTCGTTTTTATACGTATCAAATGTTTAAAAATATGTGCACCATTTGCGCCCTATGTCATGCGACGTGACTTTTATGGATCCACATGTTTCATTTACTTTTCTCTCAAACACTTGTCTCACGTGGTATAACCAGCGGTTCTTAGCTAACTATTGTATAGCATTTTTGAACAGTTCTTCGGTATTATGCCATCTCTTTGGCAATGTTCGAGTACAATTTTGTCGTTACCATTTCATTTTCATATATTTTTTTACATTATACTGTTGCAACGTATGGCTCACACCTGAGCTCACACTGCCTATTTTGATATGAGTAGCTACTTATAGCTAACGCATTGTGTATCAACACTAATTACTTATCTGCTTCATATAATAGTACAGGCCACTTTCAATGAATATCTCAATTTCATTAGTTGCACAGTGGCCACTCTACGAATATCATTACCACAACATCGAGCACACACTAGCTCCTTTAGTCGTATTCTAACACATTGACGGCAATCCAGCCTACCCAGATTTCAACTTAAACCTGGAAACTTCAGTGACAATCTACTTGACAATCCTCACGCTGCTTCACACTGCTCTTTTTTGCTTCATGCGTTAAGATCGGCCACTACAGCTGCAAATTTGTGTAGCCATTCCTAGTCGTTATATGGCATCATATCATTGTTGAAGCAACCAACAAGCATGCTCCAGCCCGGCAATCACTGTACATTTCTTATTAACTATGGGCAGAATAATAACCAGTTGCTTAACTAGGTTCAAATTCTGCCCTACATTATTTACCAAGCTTTGTCGAGAGGAATGTTTTTTTAGAGTGGAAAGTCATGTCCGGCTCAGAAAAATTCGCCGGCACTTTGACTTAATGAAATTCAAATTACATTATGCGTTACCAATTTAAACAAGCAAATTTTCCGTTGCCCATTGGCATGCGAGCTTTCGTTTTCAAATATATATATATGCACGGTGCATATACTATGCTTGACGTCAGCATGTTTGATTTCTGCTTTGGACTAAGTGGGCTTGTTGTCCCGCGTCATATTGACTGTTTTCCCACGTTGACTTCTGGACAAGCATCATTTACGCTGTATCACCTAGTCACTGGGATTTTTGTCACTCCAATCTTGTTGCTGCACAACTAGTGAAACGAATCAATCTTCAATTTATTTGACCTCTACGCGTGTCAATCACAACGATGTTACCACAGATCTTCAACAAGACACAGCAACGCTCTCTCTGGTTTCAACGCCACAACGAAGGATCACCAACCAGACAACCAGAGCCGGCCTCAAGTGTCTAGGAGTACTTCAAGACACAGCTACACTACCTAACTTTCTCTGTATTTGCTACGAACTCCATTGCCGGTTCTAATAAAGGCCACCTACAGTAACTGTATCTCAGCCTCCACGGCTTCTAACCTTTTTTGTAACGTTGCACGGCATTGAATTGCAGCCGGAGCGTTTACACATTTTATATATTTTTTTGAAAATTATTGCTTATATAAAAAATAAACTATTTGCTCTGCCAAAAATAAATACTAGTTTTCTTTTGCATGGCAATGTCTACATATTTGTTTACTGCAATAACTGGGTAGACTATGTTCACAATGTGGACGTATACTATGGTCAATTAGTAAAAATCTGTACGAGTTTCATCGAGAAAGTTTATTTATATTTATATTCTCTCAGATGAAATATCATACTCTACGATTGCTGCTGTAAAGTTGGTTTGAAAATTATGAAGAATTCGTTTTTGGATAACTTTGAAAAATTTCTATCTCCGTTTGAAAAAGCTCAGTCAGCTATTCGTCGTGATCAGCCGGATGAACTAAGACAATTTATTAGATATCCCAATCAAGATTCAACAAATTCTTGTTTTTCTGAGAACACATTCATTAATTCTGACCTAAAAGAAAATCTTCTGCATGTAATTTAGTTATTGATCTATCTCTGTTTTTTCTTATGTATATCTTCTAGTTATTATTATATGATTGCACAAGCAAATACACAATCGCTTTGTTGATTATCTAGAATAGAATAGATTGTCTTTATTTAGATTCAAAACGCACGTGTTCCATCAAATAGATAAAAAGATTAGAAAATGTGCAATAGATTAAATATATCACATCAGATAAATATGTCCATTAAATCTCAATAATTTTGTTATATGATTTATCAACTTCTGAACATGCAACACCTGTGCATTTTAAAGTAATATCACTGCGTACGCTATATTATATTTTCATACAATTATTATGATAAGCGCTAAAATAATCATTTTCATCGCATTTCTAAAATAGTTGATTCATTCTCGAAACTCTCTGACCGGTTAATTGATAGATTAAGTTAAAATTCGGGTGTAATATTATGCATAAATGGGAACCATGACTAACAAATGTTTATTTGTAACGGTGGATAATGTGATGATATGATACATAGTTCTTCCAATATAATAATACTGATAGTAGATACAAAAATTTCAAGAAGAAACGTTTCTGATCACATTTATCCTTGTTTTTCTTTAAACACGAGAAGATTTTGTCCCTATCAAAATTAAAAAGATCAACAGGATCGTATGTTTTTAGACATCTTAGAAAGAGGCGATTCTCTAGCACCTTTGGCAATTGATTGTAAGTTTTATGACTTTAAATGTCTTGATCTAGTTCCTACTTCATGGATATTTCTTATTGGATTCATATAAGCTCCCGTCCTCAAATTCAAGTGGAATGCTCTTATACAATACCATCCGAAACGATAGTCTGCTATGACACGAACTGTAATCTACTGGCATATATGATGCAGGACCCAGAGCTATTTCACAACTTTTCTTGTACCGCTTTTAACTTATTTGACAAGTCATTTTCATTAGTTTCCATGTAGCGCCGGCATGTTCCAGTATCAGCCTAATCCAAGTGGTATACATTTGTAATTTTATATCATTCGATAAGATTTTTCTATTTGTTAACGCCCATCTGTTCTTAGCACGGTTAACTATTCTTTCTATGCGTGGAATAGTTATGCATATATTCTTAATTTCTCACTGAATTTGATCTCTTAAGCATTATGAAAATACACATAATTAAATTCTGTCCTATTACCGATTTTTAATGCTTTCGTATTTTTACTGGTTATTCTCAGCCATTATATTATTAAACCCTACTCAAGTCATGCAAATTTAGTGTTGCCTTAATTTTAGAGAACTCGATATTTTTTAACTTATTGGAATAATGATTTTTAAATCGTCAGAAAATTTGCAAACTTAACCATTAAATGCGTAAATATGACCTCTGCACTGGTCGTGAGATCGGCTGGATGTGAGGGTTTAGGACTGGCACTTGAGACTGGAGGAAGGGCTCCATTTTTGGGGATCATTTCGCGGCGGGGACGGCCACGACGACGCGGTATAGCTTGGTTTTGTTGGATGTGATTTTGGATTTCGCTTTGTGGGTTGGTGGTTAAAGGGTGCCCTTCAAATCGGGAGGTGCCCTTCAAATCGGGAGGTGCTCAGCATGATGGATCCGAAGGAAGGAGCGTCACTTAGGATGCACCCGTAATGTTTTCTCGCTTGTTTTCATTCGTTCATTCGAAGTATTCTCATCCACAATTAATTTGATCAGATCAATCCATGGTTTGACTTTCATTTTTAAATGATTAACGCTTCCGTTGAGTGCAGGTTCTAATTTATTCCTTTGTACATCAATATTAACCGCATTAAATTTAAACACTATCTAATCCATCTTCATCTTTATCAGACTGCTATTCTCTGGCCAAATATTACATGGCGGTAGCTTGAGCTACCTATTATTTTTCCAATAAGCAAATTAGGGGTATTAGGAACCAATTTGTTATTTGGTATCTTACTGTATCTATTAACTTTCATAGTGTAATGTTTATTAATGAACCGTTACATTGAATAACAACTTTTATTTATAATATTTCTATGATCTTTCTCTCAGTATGTGATTCTCCAAATTTTCTTTTCTGACCTCCATTTGTTTTAACTACTTATCTTAGTTAAGCTAATTAGATTACTAGATCTTGAGTATTTAGCCTGCCAGGCTTTTTAACCAGTTTAAACACATTATTTTAATTCTTCCTAGTCATAAAGGTCACTCCTAAAGTAAGTGTAAAATAACTGGTCTGATGTCTACGAAGAGGATTTTATTTTAATCATTTTAGCTTTACTTGGATAACCGTACAAGTGTAGGTCATTATATTCAACTGAATGCGTTGCAATTTTAGAAACCTTTGGATGTTGTACATTAAGCAAAAAATTAATTCACATAGGACCATTATGATTAACCAAAATCAGCAAGAGCGAAAGGTATAACTTCATGTACACATGCATTCCGTGCTTACATGCGATTCATTAGTAGGAGCCGGTATAACGTTCTATATTCACTATATATTTTGTCAGAATGTGAGCCAATAGAAAGGTACAGTCTCCTATACGGATGTGTATACAAACAATAGTGGAGTTAACTGTATATAAAGTATATAGTCATCGAAAATGGGGCTTCAAAGCCAACTGACTATATATAATATATACAGAGCCTGTTAAGGATATCAACACTGTTGTTGCCGAGTCGGTACATGATACCAACATCGTGGTTGCTGAGTCTGTACATAATACCAACCCGATGGATTTCAAGATATGCTAAATTTCACTACAATTGAGAGTTACAACAAATTCTGGACACATGTTACTCAAACAAATCTCTACACTCTGGCATAGTAAGAAGTCAGTTATGTTTTAGACACCTAGCAGTAAGTATAAATGAAAATGTCTGAAACAAAATTAAGATGACTTAATAATTGTCAAAATGCCAGGAAATCGGCACTTAAAATATTCTGTGTCAAAATAGCGATACTGAACAAAAGCCTTGCTTCCGAAAGCGTGAAGATGCAAAAACTAACTTTCTATTACAGTGATATTTAACAATTTAGCTTAAATAAATTATTTATACATAAGTTTGACAACAATGTATGACAATATTAAAAACGTCTGGTAAATGGCTTCCGGTTAAATTATAACGCAGCACATAGTTATAACTCGATCCTTATATCACGAGTATGGTCCGTATCGTTGGTTTGACAGTTAGTAAGCCTTTATGACCCATTTGACTTAAATAGTGATTTTTTTCAATTCTTTAAGAGTCTCGTAGACGGTCATTGAGAAGAGGTCCGACCAACAGTCTTAACTACCCGATAAAAATCGCCAGCTAAATTGCATTTGGAGCCCTTTCTCAAGTCCGAATTTTATTGTTTTACGCAAATGAAGCACCAGTATATTATGCTGATAAAATACTATTCATTGGTAGTATTGAGGGCAGGATCAATCCAGGCTTTCCTGGTCTAATTCTTATCGTGTGGCTGAGATTATTGGTAATTTAAAACATTGAAGTATTGATCTATGTATTACGGACTTGAGAACTAATTTTTTGTCATATCTGAGTCGCTAATCGTAGAAATTAAGTCTGTAGAGACGTTTTCAGTGATCGTGGTAATGCTGGTAGGATTGAAATATTGGTTTATAGCGCGTGGCGCCTTGGGCTTCTGGTTCTACATTCGGTAAGCTCCTTTCGGTTAAACAAGATACCTAGCAAGCCAATTTTAGAATCCTTGGGACGAGAGTCTAACCTATTTATCTGGGGTGATTAAAAGGTAGGCATTGGTTACAGGTAAATCATGGTGACTAGCATTGTTGACGCACTAATATCACCTGCAACAGCACAGTCTGTCATGACGTCTAGTCGATACTGGTGGTACCTTAGTTGAATGGAACTTGTAAACTGTAATTTTACAATGCAATGTGGAGGTGTGATTATAAAAGCATGAACCACCGACAATACAGCATCCACAAGAATATCACTGATCGTTTGCAATCTTATTTTGATATTTCTCATTCCAAGAGACAAAAAATGGCATTCTTTAAAAACTTTCTTAGCTATGTTTATGCAGTAGTGTGGTATCTTCCTTCATTACCGCTTTCCTGGATGAATAAAACATGGTTGTGTCTTCAATATTTAAAACTTATGGCTTAATTTGTCACGCGACAAGAACTCAAATGCCAGTCGATTTTTCGTGGGCACATGCAGTGTATATGAAAACTTTCATACATAGGCTATTATCCGATGTGAACTTTTCTCCCATTTCGTGGGCTTTTCTCATCCAAAATAATTCATATATATATATATATTGTTTGAAATTTCTGTCGCAATTTTGCATCTGTTTTCCTCTTCAGTTTGTTGAGTATAGTCGAGGGCGTGTTCGGTCTTGCCTGGATACTAGTAAATTGTTGTTGAATTTGTCATTCTATTGTGTAGATTAAGATAACAACAATTTTAGTATCAAAACAATAATACATATTCTCAATAAACATTCAATCAGTTGACAACAAACTGAAGAGGGATACCCTGCCTTATATATATATATATATATATATATATATATATATGCATAATCCATTAATATATATCTATAAATATGGATTAAGAAAACTCATTTTCGTATTTAACTCTTGTATTTTTTAAATTTGTTTAGTGTCAACGCATCATTCACTGCATTGTTTATCGATCAACATTTATCCAATAAGCGCACAAGCGCCTATGTATTACCAGTAAGGAAGCCAGATATAACAAATTGCATAACCGATACAGGCCAAAAATTAAATCTAACAAAATTTATCAGTACTTTAGTTAGTTTACTCAGCAAGACATGACAATATATGAGGCAATTGCTACTGAACGATAAAAGCCGGCTCTCAACGTAGGGAAATTTCACTTACATGATATCAAATTTAACTGGCCCGAGTTTAATATTCATAAAACAATGCGTTAATGAACGAATCATCACAAAACTCTTCCGGATCATTACGCAGACCTATATGGACATTTTTATAAGCAGCATCATTAGTGTCTGCGCAGGAATGTGTCCAGAAATGTGACATTTTTCGTATCTAGTGGTGTGGCTACAAATCCATAAGCCATCACTATTCAGAGTTATCGGAAAGAAAACAGTATCATAAAGTAAAAGCAGGCACAATTCTCATAAAGTTAAACGGACATTAGTTGTGCGGATGGTGAAAACAATTTTTGGAATAAAGGTTACGATTTTATAAACACCAGTCCCATTATATACGTCTATTTTTGAATACAAGCTAAGCATCGTATAATGTAGAAAGGATAATTCATCTAGTATACCGGTTTCGTCCTTATTGGGAATTTTTCACGCTCTTTACGGAATTTTCAGCGGACAGAGCTCGAATTTGGGCACGTCCACTTCGGCATCTTTTACTCGAATCTCGACAGGGTGGCTCAGTGGTTAGAGTAACAGATTTCAAAGCAGAAATGTCTACGTTCGACCCCTGTTCACGGCAGATTATGGACAATACATGAAGAGCTAATAAGAAAGAAACCGGTATACTGGATGAATTGCCTTTTCTATATTATACAATATCAAGATCGCAAACTTGATTTAAATAATTTACAAAATAAATTGTAATATGAAAGGATCACAATCTCTGTCGACGGACGTTCACAAATCAAGCTACAGAAATTTCCTGCCATTACCAGTGTCATCTTAACTAGATGCTACACACAATACAGTCCAAAGTATTATGCACAGAACGAAGATGCGATCGAGAGAGAAAACAGGCAGACGCAAATAAAACAATCACGCAACTACTAACTACGTATGACCTATCAAGATAGCAGAAGTAAATGCGTAATCAGAAGACCAATGCAATTTGTCAATCTGTCTCCTGTATATTTAAATATTATTCCTTCAAGCTTTCAAATTCAATCTTACTTTAACTAAATGATACGCCTGATGTTTTATTTCGTTTCATTTTAGCATAGAATTATGGTTGTGACTGTTACTATTGAAAACAGCTATTTTTGTACACAGTTTGTTATTTCTATTCAAATAAGTCACGGCTTTAATAGTATTTTTTGAAAATTTCATTTTCAGCTAGCCGTTCAATCTTCAGCTTTCAAATGTTGTGAACTTTTGGTGTCGGAGCCGATTGGTTGGAATCCAGATACATGCGTGAATAAAATTGGTCTAAATGCGCTTCAGTTGGCCGAAAGGCGATCTTACCTTCCTGTGTGGTACACTGTAGCCTCAAAATCAAACTGTTTGCGGGGTACTGATACATCAGTAGCACGTAAGTTTATAAGTTGCATCACTTTTATTTTTGACGTTCTTAAGCCGTAAATTTGTCTGAATACATTTTTAGGATGGTTTTTCTTTCTCCAAGTTGCATGTGTAACAATGCATAAAAATATATAACGGGACTCTTCTTTAAATCAAGTTTGCGAGCTTGAAGTAAACTTGATTTAAAGAATTGTTATCACCACACGCGCAATCAATTATTGTTTAATATATAACGGGACGTCGCACAATGGACCTCTCGACAAATAAAATCAAGCCAGGCAGTTGTGCATCTGATGACGAGAATTATGTTCTGATATTGAGGACGGCATGACACTCTGGAACTAGTGCATATTTAAACTGCAAACGATGACGATCGATGAGATAATCGACTGCAGCATCACAATGTTGGTTTTAAAAGAGGAATAACTGTATACCGTTTTAATGGAAAGGATCATAATTTCTGCCTATATAACTGGCTAATGCCGACCAGTTTTTAGACAGGAAACCTTTACAGAATAGGTACATTCTATTGCTTAAAAAAGTGTGTTTTGTTTAATTTCGCAAACAATATGATACTTTAACAATAATTGATTGTGCGGGTGGTGGTAACAATGCTTTAAATCAAGTTTGCGAGATTGAAGTAAACACCAATCCCATTGTATTTAACCAGTCGTTGAACAACATAACAAAACTACCGCCAGCCGCAACGCACTGACGCGTTTCGATACTTTATAGAAATATAAATAACAGGAGTTAAATTCACTCAGAAATTATAGATTTGATTTTGCGTACTTGGTACTTAGTTAATTAAATTAGCCCCAGACGAAAATGCTTGTCAGCATGGACGAAAGATATAATCTCATTTACACCCCAGTTTCGTGTTTCCTGGCAACTCATGAATAGTAACTGGAACTGTGCTCTATACCCATTTTATATTTATTCAAGACATGTGGATCAGAGGGACGGTGAAATCTCTATTACGTATGCTTATTGTGGGATCAGCTTCATATTAAGTCTTTTTTAATGCGACTTCAAAGCCAACTCACTATATGTACTTTGTACGAAGATTGTAAAATTGACCAATACCATGATTTTGGAGATTGGGAAAATTTCTCCAAAATTCTTTACATCAAATGTAAGACATTAGGCTTTACAATTTAAATCGCTAAATGTAATGAATGTACATAGGTCTGCGCTGCTATAGGCATTGTATGACCCCTTTATTAATTTATATTATGAAAGAAAGATTTATATTTGCTTGCAAGATTACCTCAGTCGGTTATTTTAACGAATTTTGAATAGAATATAGATGGAATAGTTTGTATGGATTCTGGTAAATTTGGTGAAAAAAATTATATATCCTATCATTCAGCTTGCTCCGCAACAACTGAGAATTCTATCGTCTATTCTCTGAAGGTGGTTTTAATTAATAATACTTTTCAGTTAGTTTCTCAGGCTGCCATCAGAGATACCTACCACCATATTTTGTGTGGAATTGAATATCATATTTTGACAGCTAAGCATGTAATTACCTAAAGTCTTACAACGCTATGTAATTAATTGTTTTCAACACTTGCGAAACCGACTATGGCATAATTAAATGATTTATATTCATTGGCCAATTTCGTGGCGTACTCGTTGAAGTATAAATGAAAGCGGGACTATATATATATATATATATATATTCAAATCTGATATATACAAGAGCTTCTATGCTGACGGCAAAAATAAAAATCCGTTCTGTCAAAATTTGATATTTAGTTCCGCTCAAAATATGGTGGTAGTTATCTCTGATGGTAGTCTGAGAAGCTAAAATAAAAGTATCATTAATTAAAACCAACTTCAAAAGATAGACGATAGAATTCTCTCTGCTGAGGGCACACTCGAAAATTCGCAATGTTGACTTTGGTCGTACCGCGTATATCCAAAGATAATTCATAAATTTGCTCTTGTAATGTGAAGTCTCTTGACTCGGTAGATAGTCCGATTTTTCAGCTGGCAAACTTTGCAAGCTTGGTTTTCACATGACTAGTCTCCAGAATACCATAATTACTTATAGCACCTGCAAATGTCTCATTTGTGCCTAGTTCACGAGAAAAATATATTCTTCTTTCATCCAAATACTAGTGTGATCCAACCAGGTTTGTCTTTTTTGTTCTAAAATGAAATTTTGCTACAGAAGCCTTACTTGGCTGAAGTGTTATGAACCCTTTTTTGGTCTATGCTAGGTTCGGAATAGACAGTCCTTTTCTCGGAGTCGTAAACTTCTACGTACACACTCCTACGGAAAGAATGAATTCTGTGAAATTTTACACATGTCTGGCGTATTACCTGTGGTCATTTAACCACAAGAGTACAAGCTACTTTTTATGCAGATGTTTACTTTTACAAACTCTACTTGCATGTTGTATTCGTCGCATATTAAAATTGACTTGGTTAGCAATATAGTAACCCATCGACCTTGTTGCGAGATAGAGAATCAATCTAATTTACTCAGAGACATAGTTTAACGAAGTTTCCGGAATCGATGACCTCTTATGAAATTTTCAAAATTTGATTGAAATAATGTTCAGAAGAAGTTGCACAAACGCATTATCGAAATTTTAAGAAAGGCATTTGACCCAAATGATTTGGAGTGCTCATCCATTAGAAAGTGTCACTAGCACTCCTGGTAACTACCGTATTAATTTGTTCTATAATGCTTACATATTGTCGCTCTTGTCATCCTCAGGTAGTTTCATGAAGATAGAGAAATATAGGCAAATCCAGGCAGAGATTTTACCGCTATGTTACGCGTCGCCAAAATTAACGTACTCAAATGCACTGTCAATTGTTCAACCCATATCGACAGCCATCAATCTTTGCTTTTCTAAACTTCTCATTCGCTTCCGATTTCGTGTCGCGCAAAATTGTATAATGTTTCATCAGTCGATGATCGCACTAGTAGTATTTGATTAACCTTTTTCAAATATCTCTGGCGCTCGACAAGTATATGGCCTTATTCTCCTTTTTAAAATTATGCTGCATACACAATCTGCTGAGGTTTCCGCAACATTTCCCGGAGAGGAGATCGGTGGTGGTTGCCCGCTTATCCACCCCGAGTAGACTGACTGCTGTTCTGAGGTAAAAAGGACTTGCTGGTACGGTTTGAAGCTAAACGCTTCTGGAACGCTTGTTTGCCTATTTTCTTTAGTCACGCCGTAAGGATTTGTTTCTGCCGTAATTTCCCAGACTGTTAGCCTTGTTTCAGCTAATTTTCAAGAATTATGCCTGCCAACATAGAATCAACCGCATATTTTAATCACATTTTTTCTTTCTTGATGGCGGCGGGCACAAGATAGTCAGCCCGGGAATGGTAGCATGAAACTTGCCGGGTCTAAAGAGACAGATCCTCGAGTTTTGTCTAACTGCGCAGTAACTTCTATTGTTAAATATGTTGTGAATGAATGAGTGCAAGCGTGCCAGACGCGAAGGGCAAGTTTCGGCTACTGAAAGATACTTTGCTACTGGTATATAACCATGAACAATACGAATCTCTTTGATTAAATACTGCATCGGCGGTCGCGCAGTATAAAATAGGGTATTCTTATATGCCGAGCCGTGCAAGGTGGATACACGAAATCGAACTATTACAGGTAACTTTATCTCCGATTCTGCATTCTTTCCTTGCCTTTCCTCTTCTAAATCTAAGAATAACGCTCTTTTGGATAGTATGGATATGCTTGCTGTTGATCATATAACTGAGCCCAATATCGGATTGCCAAATATAGAAAATAGTTTAAGTAGACTGTCATTCATTAAACCTTGGTTAGGTTTGAACATCGGCGCATTTATTGTGCAAGCGTTAAAACAGCTTGGACAACAAGAGACCAGAATACAGGATCCAATTTGCTTTTGCCACATTTGCTTATATCTGTTATTGTGAGTATTGTGCTGTGCATATAAGTTGACAAATTGGCTAGATAATGGGAAGGGGATTTACTTTCCGAAACGTTGCCAGTAAACAAAGATTTGATAGAACCGCATTTCCATTGGGACGAATAAAAACTCAGCCGGATCGAAGACAAAACGATATTGGAAATTATGATCAATCGGATCTTTGTGAAACTGTCCGTGCAAAGCTTCTACTCGCGTACGCAAAATGCGGCATTGGAAAATATGAAGCTGGCACTCCGCAATCAAATTTCAAAAAATCCTATTTGCTTTACAGAACTGAATACATCATCACTATGTAAGAATTATTTGCGTGAACATCTGTTTCTACGGAGTTTTTTCAAGTCTGTAAATGTGGCGTTGTTATTACCCTTAGCGCACGAGCTGAAGCTTGCTTAATCGAATGGATCCCTTTAAATAATCTAATTTGTGCGGTACGTTAAAATACATCTACGAAAATCAATGTAAAAACCGTAATCAACGTTGCTTTTTCGTTGTATCTGCACATGCTCCTACCGATTGCAGCACAAACGAAAGCAAGGACGCTTATAACTCTGAGCTAAGTTCCTCACTAAGTAAATCACGAAGTTCATAAAAGCTCAAGTTGGGCGCTTAAGTAACGCATAATTTCATTTAGGTGGAAGACACACTTTATGCTCGAGGCGCAACGATAATTATGAACGGCTTTTGGATAGTTTTGCGGAATATAGATTATATTTAAGTAGTACAAACTTCAGACGTATTGTTAGACGTTGCGTTACATGGCGTCCTCCAGCGCCCGGACAACGGTGGACTCAAATAAATCACGTAGCAATTAGTTATAGATGGTAGCTTGCATCCAAGATTGTCGTTTTTTCGAACACTTATGTCGACTTGGACCCTGAGCTTATCCGTTGTAAATTCGCACTAAAATTTTCCGGGAAAATATATACGAATAAACCCAAAATAGATGTAGGCAAACTCGAACAACCGTCCTTACGACAAATATATTAATATATTCTAAAGTCTAAGCTAACTGGTCTTCATGGCGAAAATCAGAATTTACTAAGATAAGTTACACAATGCACAGTGCAGGTACTATTGTATGCGGCATTGCAGGCACTATTGTGTGCGGCATTGCAAGCCCTCGTAGAAAAAATCATTGGGTCTCTGAAAAATCTATTGAGATGTTTGAAAAAGACGCCAAATTCCTCCTGGTTTGGCTCATAATAACACTCGTCGCAATATAAAATGCCAAAGTCGATCTCGAATCATTTTGGACTAGAAAGGCTGAGGAAATGGAAGATGCGTTCGCGTTAAGCAATAGTCACTGTTTATTCCAACTTATTCGCGCAACCGGTCCGAAAAAAGTAAAAGTAACTATATATGATAGCACCAACCATTTAAATACGGATAAAATAAGTCGTCTTGATAGGTAGGCTGAACACTTCAAATTTCAATTTCCTTGGACACCCGCTTCAGTTCCGCTTCCCAAAAGCATGCTCGCATCAACTGTGGAATATTAGTCTTCTTCTGAGTTAGATGTACGGGATGCAATCCTATCTCCTAAACATAACAAAGCCGCAGGCCCTGATGATTTGCTTCCGGGATTATTTAAGGATGGTGGCGATATAATTTGTGGCTCGTTTACTAAACTTTTTCGTACTATATGGAATGAAGACACCGTACAAATTGATCGGGATGAGTCGATCATAATTCATATCTTCAAAAAAAGCAAACGTAATGCGTACGTTAACCATTGCTGTATAAGCTTGACTCCATTTGTCTCTAGGTTTTTCGCTTCGATTATCATACGTGGTCTTACAGCTTCATGAGAATCACACACTAGAGAAGAACAGACCGAACTTCAAGGGTACATTTGACTCGGTGGATCGCAATGTTTTATTCCATATTTTGTCGATAAGTGGTGTGCCCACAAAATTTGTTAATAGTATACGCGCTATTTGCACAAATAATCCTGGTCGCGTTAAAGTCTACAACGAATTAACGCTTAACTTTACAACCAGCCGTGGTGTTCGTCAAGGTTGTCCACTTTCCCCATTTTTGTTTAATTTTGTAATCGATGCCATTATGGACAACACTCTTCCACACATTCAGGATGCAGGTGTTAAAGTTCTCCCGGGCGATAAACTAGTCGATCTTGACTATGCAGACGATATCGTACTATTATTCGATAATCGAGATGCTGCTCAGGCCACCTTGAATAGATTAGCAGACGTTGTTCTGTCTCTCGGTATGAAATTTGCATCCTCTAAATGTAAGATACTTTTACAGGATCACCCACCACTCAATCTAATGCTACGACTGCAGAATGAAGATCTAGACATAATTGACAGGTTTACATAGCTTGGGAGCTCTATCATTAACTTAGGCAATATATCTGAGGAGGTGAGAATGCGATATGGAATCGAATCAAGCTAAGTGGCGATCTTACGGCAGATGTCTAGAAGAATCATCTTAGTAATTTTCTTTTTTAGTAGGACAATGTTAGCTGCGAGGATTGGTTTTTGTTTATTACGTGATACAATGAAATCCATTGTTTCCTTGCCCAGAATTTTTTTGATAAATATACTCAGTAACTAGGTGCTCTCTCTCTCTCTCATAAATCCCATTAATAATTTGTATGCCTAAATTATTATTTTTGTCGTTATTTATAATTTTTGTTTCATATCTTATGGTTACATGGCAGTGACACATTAGTAACTTTTGGTTTTTTTATGGCTGTGCAAGATGATTTTGTCCGCTATTCTTGTGCTGTTGAAGATATTAGCACTTTAACATAATTGGCGTTAATTGATGTTGAGCCAATCGTGTCTTATCGTTCTAGCATCTTAACTTCCCATAAAATCTGCCATTTTCAGACATTAGTTAGGTGTTATCTCGATATTACAATACCAAATCGCGTATAATTGACATTTATCTTGAATTTCTCTTTATTGCAGCTCAAAATAACGAGCTCGGCGTATCTTACGCAAACTTGGCTCGTACTGCAGAGACGTTTCTACTTTGGCCCTGCCAGTTTTTGCATCGACCTTTTTCAATGGTTTGTGTAAGTTTGCGACCCAATTCTTATATTGTTACTTTACTTATGACTGACTGACAAGTAATAAATAAAATTGATTGAAATATGGTCAGGAGCGCGTATCAGATTTCAAAAATCATTTGAATATTGAAGTAAAATTGCTGTTCAATTCAGATGGGCCATGTACTAACAGCTGCTAAATAACCAAGGATTTTAGCGAAACTCGTACGCTTTACTAGGAAGCGGATGAGGACCAACCAAAGACAAATGTTGTTCTGAATGTTTATCGCTGTGTCAAAGTGCGACTAACTAATGGAATTGCGTACGCGCATTAGAAATAAACCATCCTGTATTTTATAGTGCTATCACATCTATGACTATCAAGCGGCAGCGACGTATTATTGTTTATTATGTTTATAATAACAGTAGTTGCACAAAAATGACGTCGTAGCAGCAGACAGTCTGGCAACAGAGTGCATACTCGCGAAACTCTGAAGTTAAATTCGCCAATCAATTGAAATATCTCAGGCCACAAAATACTACAAGAAGTGTTGAGAGCGACAAATTGATTCGTAGAATTTGTTACCAGCTTATTAATGAAGTCCTTTTTTCTGATGACCAGGTCAATTTGTGCATCAAACATGGGCGCGGATTTCCATTTTGTTACCTAATTCTGATTATATTTTGACACGTCTGCAGGTTTACCTGTTTCCAAAATTGCTTAGCCTAAACTTATGAATTCGATTAGTAATTCTCCTGTTCTATAAATTTAAGATGCATGGCCAGATTTTTAAAGAGGTGAGTGTATAATTTAAATGTTGAAAATGTGTTTTATCCGGTTAAATTTCATTGCTGGAAAGAAACTTTAAAAGATAATCAGTCAATACAGGCATCAATTATTGAGTAATTGACTTTGGTAATTATAGCCGGTAATAAAATATGTTCGATCTGATGACTTTCGAGTGCTAGCTAATCAGTCTGAACTTTGTTGGATCTAATTGATTGCAGCCTTAATCTAATTTCATAAGACGCCTTAAATTCGGGTTATCTACGCAGTATCACTTAGTGCTAAATAGGTCGTGACAGATTGACATCAAACCTGTCAAATTCGCAGTAAAGTTTCGGATGATGAATAAAACTTTGTCTGTTGGCGTCTAGGCAGACATTGCTCATCAGTATTGTTTGGTAGACTATTTAAGCCAGATAAAATCGGAATACGAAGCATAACAACTTGAAATTTGCGATCTCTTTCGCTTATTGTCCAAATATAACCATAAACAATACGAACTGTAATGAATCTGTACTGAATCGACTATCACACTAGATAAGAAACGGTGCCTTATATACTGAGTTGTGCGAGGTAGATAAGCGAAATCAGACTACCGCAGACACCTTCCTCTCTGATTCTACCTTTCCGTATCTCAATCTAGTAACAGTGCTCGTTTAGGTGATATTAATATAATAGAGGTTGATAAAATCACATGTTGTGTTGCCAAATATTGAAATCAGCTAAAGTAAACTACCATTTTTAAACACATCAGCGTATTTCATGTGCGAGCATTAAAACAAACGGGAAAACAAGAAGTTCTAGCACGTACATTGAATGAATTATAAATTGGTATACTCTGAGTATTTAAAACTGGAATGCTGGATCCTACAAATATTACAGAATTGGGTGCACCATCCTTATCCATGTTTCCATGACTTCGAACCTGTGACACCACGGCATTTTCTCGAACTGGACAATGGGGAGTTAGTATTGTTCTAAGCTCACAAACTGAAGCTTCTTCAACTGTAAACAGCCGACTGTTTCAGTACGCTTGAAGAAATATTTTAAACTTAATTTCAGAAATGCTAATCAACGTTCTTTTTTTGTTGTATCTGCATATGCTCCCGCCGATTGCAGCACAGATGACAGCAATGACGCTTTTTGCTCTGACCTAAGCGCTTTGCTAAGTAGAGCAAGAAGTTCAAATATGGTCTTAATTATGGATGACATGAATGGATAAGCTGCAGATACACTTTAAGGTAAATGTACAAAGATAACGGTGGAAGACTGTTGCATAGCTTCGCAGAACGAAGATTATCCTTGTGTAGCCCAAACTTCATACTCTGTTTAAGGCGTTGTGCCAAATAGCGTCCTCCAGCCCCTAGTTCAATGTTGGCTTAAATAGATTGTGCAGAAATTGTTTATAGGTGGTGGTTTCATCAAGGACTGTTGCTCATATTGGAATACACATGTCTCTTACCATGCACTTATCTGCTTTCGATTTGACTTACATTTTTTGTAAAGCTAAATAAGAATAATCCTCAAATAGATGCAAGCAAACTCTATCAGCGTTACTTTAAAGTCGATGTTTACTGATCTTGATGTTAAAATTTAGAAACAACTGTAGGCGAGGATAAGATCTGCTATGTACAAAGCAAATGCCACTGTATGCGAAAATGTAGGCTCCCGTAGAATCAATCATTGGATCTCTAAAAATGCTGTATGGATTCTTGATTCCACGAGCCAAATTCCTACTAGCTCGGCTCATAATAATATTCGTAAAGTTTTAAGATGCTAACTTAAGTGCAGTCTAAAAATCGATTTTAAATCCCTTCCTACTAAAAAACTTGAAGAGATAGAAGTAGCGTTCGCATCAGGAGACAGCCTGTTTATTCCAATACATTTTTGTATGGAAGGTCTTAAAAATTATCAATTACGAAAAAAATAAATGATTGCATCATGATCTTATAACTGGTAAAATGTTTCTTCTTGATAGGTTGGCTGAACATGTCAAAGATAAATTTTCTTTGGAATTTTCATCGGTACCGATCCTCTAAATTATGCATTTAGATATACGGAACACAATCTTATCTCGTTAAAATAGTAAAGATGCAGGCGCAAATGATCTGCTTTAGACTTAATTTTAGGCTGGTGGTGACGTGTTGGGCATTTGATAATGTTTTCCGTACTATATGGAATGATGAGGGCGTGGCGTTCGCTAGAAGCTAGTCGTCCATCATTTCTGACTTCAACAAATACAATCGTTATCCGTGTGGTTTCCATTTTAGTGTACGCTTGTCTATAGTCGCATCTAGGTTATTTGCTTAGACTATTTCGCGGCACCTCATCACTCATATACGAGAGATGAGTAAGTTAGATGCCGGCCAGAATGAGGCTGTATGTTTCTCATTTTCACTTGAAGGCTATTACTTGAAATGCGACACGCATATCGACGTCCAACAATAATCAACTTTATAGCATTTTTGTGATCATTAAACTTAAAATATCGTAAATTTATGTTTGATCTTCCATAGAGAGCTGGTATACACGCAAACTTTTTTTGTAGTATCCATACTTTTTACACAAATACTTCTAGTCTCATTTGGGGCTACAACGAATTATCGCATAAGTTTACTGCCAGCAGTCATGTCCATCAAGTGTATCCACATTCTCCACTTTTATTTGATATTTTATAATGAACTATACGCGTCAATACGTTCAGGATGCATTCGTCGAACTTCCCTTCGGTTGTAGATCAATCCATTTTGACAAGAAAAACGATATAGTTATTTATTGACAAAGGAGATTCTGTCTAGACCACTGGGGAATAAATTAACAGTCATCGTTCCGCATTTCGGTATGATATTCGCACCATCAGCATGTAAGATACTTCTACAAGATCACCCATCATTCACTTGAAATCTGCGGCTTCAAGTTGACGATCTGGACGTATTTGACAAGTTTACGAATCTTGGTACCTATATCAATAATGATGAGGTGCATATGAGAATAAAGAAAGCTTGATTGGCTTTCTTCAAACTTTATCTAGTTATGAGAAAACAGTAGTATCTCCCTCTGACTTGAACACCCTGTACACAACGCATATGCACACCCAGTTTAGTTATACGCTAGTTTACCTGGATCCTTAAGAGGTGGTGAACTTAGACGCTTACAGGCATTCGACCATTGCTGCTTGAAAAGCATGGCCCATATAGATTAGCAACAATGAATAAACAACACTGATATCCGTAGTCGGAATTTTGGATTGGTTAATAATTTCATCTCTTTAGAGAAACAAGTAAGATTCCATCAATAGTGCTTGCTCGGTCAGGTTTTACGGCTACCCTCAATTCAGTCGCCCAGTACAGCGTCATTCACTCAGTCAAAGTCATTTTGCCGGAAGCATGGAGGTGGACAGATTTTGACATGACGGCAGCAAATAAAGTCAATTGTAATCAAATTATGCAGCATAGAACTCGCTTGTCTCCCAAGATAAGGTGCATGTGCGTATCGTGGTCCTTGGTCGGAAATGCTGCGCGATATGACATCGAACCGTGCTCGTTGGCGGTCTTCTTGTTTTCAAATCGAATCATCTTTTATTTTAATTCTTTTTTTTGGTTGGTTTGTTCGGGTTTATTATGCGAATTAGCGTAAATCGCAAGGAATCTGTATAGCCGATGTCGCCTTGCCCTTTAGCTGACTAAATTATAATACTGTGTGTAGCGTCTAGGTTGTCTCATTTCTGCGTTAACAATTTAATGCTTTAAGTTATTTTTGTCATTTTTCTATTATAATTAATAGATGATTGATTGCGCGGGTGGTGATAACAATTTTTAAATCAAGTTTGCGAGCTTGAAGTAAGCGACAATCCCATTGTATTTAACTAGTCGTCGAACACCATAACAAAACTACCGTCAGTCGCACGCACTTAAGCGTTACGACTTTCCATGATCATTATCAGAGTACGACGGCAAAACTCATTGCGTATATATGGACAACAAAATTAGATATGCGACGCTCACTTCTAGCAATCTTAAATACATTAAAAACAGTTAATGTTCGTACATCTGTCAGTATAAACTAAGAATTGTATAATGCAGAAAAGGCAATTCATACAGTAGACCGGTTTCGTACTGGCTAGAATATGCCGCGGACATGAATCTAACATAGGCACGTCTGCTTCCGAACCTGGGGCTTTAACAACTGAGCCACTCTGCCGTACACTACACACAATTTTCACTCATATAACTATTGTAACTCGGTTAGTTTTTTTCTTTAATCCCATTATATTTAACCAGTCGTTGAGCAACATGACAAATTACCGTCTGTCGCACGTACTGGCGCGTTTCCGATCTTCCATGATCATCATCCAGAAATTACGACGTCAAACAGACCAGTGGGATCAAATCTCAATGCATATATATATATATATATATATATATATGGAAACCAATTTAGATACGGCTATCACCTCTTGTGATTACCTTCGAATGGATTTACATACTATAAAGTTTAGTGTTTACTTCAAGCTCGCATACCTATGATTTAATAGAATTGTTGCCACGCCCTGCGCAGCCAGTGATTGTTTAATTGGTTTAAATATATATATATATATATATATATAGGCGAAAGCTGAAAATAGGTAATGTTCCTGATGGCATGAGAAATTACGCAGCCGATATTTGCAACCAAGTACTACTACTAGAGGTGAGAGCCGCATTTCTAATTTTGCATTTGCAATGCGGTTTGATCTTCGCTATTCAGTTTGCCGTAATAATCTGATGATGGTCATAGAAGGCCAAAACGCGTCAGTGCGTGCGACCGGCGGTAGTTTTGTTATGTTTTTCGAAGACTGGTTAAATACAATGGGATTGGTGTTTACTTCACGCTCGCAAACTTGATTTAAAGAATTCTTGCCACCACCCGCACAATCAATTATTGTTAAATTGTATTGACGATATATGTACCTGTGGCGAAAGCTGCAACCGTTTAAAGTTCTTGACTGCATAGAAATTGTGCAGCCGACATTTCCAGTCAAGTTCAATGTATGCGAGACTGCTAGAGGTGAGAGCCGCATATCTAAATTTGATTTCCATATATATTTAATGCGGTTTGATCCTCGATAGTCAGTTTGCAGTCGTACTATGATGAGGATCATGGAAAGTCGAAACGCGTCTGTGCGTTGCGGCTGACAGTAGTTTTGATATGTTTTTATGTATGTATGCATGTATATATGTATGTATGTGTGTGGGTAAGGGGTTAATGATTAAATATTTTCACGCATCATTTTGGATATTTTCATTCTTACACTTGTTTAGGTTTTTGCTATGTGCCACGATATCGTAATCAATTATGATATATCTGCTGAAGAAATGCCTCTTTTAAAAAGTCAGCGTCTTGCCTTACTCTGCGAATTATTGCTGGCTACGCCGAGTGCTGCCTCGAGTCAGGATTTGAACAGTCTTCTGCTTACCGACTCATCTCCAAAAGATGTTTCAACATTTCTGCCCAGCGACACGAACACTTTTGAAGGGAGCAGTCGAGTCACCGAGGGCTACGTCTTTCGGCTGGAAACTTCAAGGTGTAGAGTAGTGGCACCAGTTATATCTTCCATGAATGCTGCTGTTCATGAATGCAGGGTCTGCCACCGATTCCCCTTATGTATAACACAGTTCACTGACGAAAGTAAGTATGATCTAGAAAGGTTGATTAAAAAAATAGATACCTTTCTTAATGTTAGACTTTATTTCATGCTCTAATGCCTTCGATTTAAAACAGGCTGGCAATCAACTGATATTAAACAATTGTAGAGCCAAGGATATCATTAATGTTCCTGTGGCAATAGCCACCTTTAAGACAAATAATGAACAAAGAGTCTTATCTAGGGCAGACATTGTTTCAACAGAAATTCCTCGCAGAAGCGCCCGTATAAGAATGAAGCAGTCAGCCCAATGATAAAAGCAGACTTCGAGCCGAAGTGAACATAAATTAATTAATATTTGTAAATTTGTTTTATTAAATCGATGCTCGTTATGCGAGCAAAATTCTATATATAATTGAGTAAAAATAAAGCATGTGTGGTACATTTAAAATGGCTTCTGATGGGTTAGAAACGTTGATTCATGGACTGACTTCTCAAATGAATAATTTAACTGCAGAATTAGGCATAATTAAGTCTCGTCTGGACGATACGCTGATAATAAACACAGACGACATACGTGTACATGGACCATCCAATATAGGTGGACACAACAATGGCGACCGCGCCGAAGAGGAATCAGGAGGAAATATGCCGGCGTTTTCAGCCGAATCGACGAGTTATTTCAGACCGTCATCAGAGTTTAAGCCGATGCTGGCACCACTAGATGTGGAAAGGCAACAGCTGTGGTTCGAAAAATTTTAAGTATCATTTCGAGCCCAAGAATTTACATTGGAAACACCTATTGTGCGTGTGGCTGTCCAGGAATTAGTGGACCGGACAGTAGCAGTCCAATTGGAATTGCCGGTTGACCTCACGTATGAAGAGTACAAAAGACGAGTGTTGGATCATTTCCGGGCCAGGCCTCAGGAGGTGTTCTCAGAATTATACAGCCTCAAACCATTACTGGGTGAGATGCCCATGGATACCATGGCACGTATCAAGCGGTGGTTCTCGAAGCTAACTGAGTCTTTACCCGGGTTGCAACCGCATGAGGCCATCATGTTCATGCTGCTGGATCCTACCAGATACGGTGCAATATCCAGCGCCCAGGGAGGCCTGGAAGAGAGACTTCAGGCTCTTCAAAGTTCGGCCATGATGACAAACAAAGTGGCAGCTGCATCTCCACGCATGGGTCCAGTTACAACATCTGGCAGGAGCGACATACCGTACTGGAATTCTTCGCGGCATAATAATCAATTCCGCGACAGAAGGCAACAGCCAGTGGCCTGGAAGCAAAGTCAATATATAAGGACTCCAGCTCCGACGCATACGGCGTATAAGCGTCAGCAAAACCAATGTACTGCTCCTCGAGAACGGCCAGTTCAGTGGGGAAACAGGGTTCACAATCTCACAAATAAAGGTGGGCGAGATCAGGGCACAAATATTAATCCTTCGAAGGCTCCGAGGAGCAGATCGAGTGAAGACCAGTAGAACAAACAAAAAAGTGATCCGAGTCAGATGACCTTTGAAGAAAAGGAAGTGTGGGAAACATTGCCGAATGTAAGGATTTCTATTAAAGTTAAACTTTTAGAACTCTTCAACGGACAGCCAGTAATAATGCAATTGGATACTGGAGCTGATGTGTCGGTATTACCACTGACTTGGCCATTGAACAACGTAAAACCTACGAGAGCAAGTTTATGTCAGGCATCGGGCGCATCGATGGTGGCTGCGGGCGAGTGGGACACGAAATTGTTAATAAATGAAAATGTCTATCATATGTCTTTTGTTGTTGCGAATACGCAAACGCCCTTATTGGGACTTGATTTCATTAGAAAATGGGTTAAGACGATAGACTGTCAAAATAAGCGTGTATGCATATCGAGGCCTGAGAGAATAAATTCAATAAAGTCCATATGTACCCCTAAGATGCAGGAGGAGACCAGTTGTCTGCCTGGGTGGTGGAAGAATCTTCGAAACCAATATAACATTATATTCCAACTGCCTGATTGCAGCGAATGTCCAGGGCCGACGGTCGACCAGTTTAAGCTATGGCTAGAACTAAATGAAGGTTACGAACCACCAAAAGTATATGGTGCTCCAAAGAAATTAGCAGCAGCGACTCGAGCAACCCAAGAAATGATAGAAGCCGGCGTTCTTGAACCGTCATCATCTGTTTTTCGTGCTCCGATGGTTTACGTTACGAAAAAGAATGGTTCGCTCCGACCGGCGACTGATTTTATTGAATTCAACTCAGTAACTAAACCGGACTCGTATCCAATGCCGGCTCTGCGTGATCTGTTCTTACAGCTAGCGGGAGGCAAGTGGTTTGCCGTGCTTGATCTTAAACAGGTATTTAGGCAAATAGGCGTGAGGTCCGAAGACCGATGAAAGTTAGCGGTACAAGTACCCAAACGTCATTTCCAATTCACCCGGGTACCATTTGGCCTTAAAAACGCACCGAAAGTGTTCCAAAGAATGATGGACTCGTTCGTGTCTGACTTAACTTGTACAACAGCTTACGTGGACGATGTTATTATATGGGCCACTACTGAACACGAATTACGTGTTAGGCTGCAGAAGATGTTGGCCAAAGCTGTAGAATGCCGATTACAGTTTAATCCAGAAAAGTTTCAGATAGGTCGAGATGTGCGGTTCCCGAGGCACAGTCTGAAAGGAGGTATGCTTGCCGTTAGATTCGAATATACAGCCTATCAATAATTATCCGGTGCCTACTACTAGAAAACAATTGCGCCGGTTTATTGGTATGGTGAATTTTTATAGACCATACCTCGCAGGGATGGAGGTTACACAACAATCCTTATCTAAATTAACTAGTGCCAAGATACCGTTTCGTTGGACGGAGGAGGCTTAAGAGCGTTTGTGCTATGCAGAAATTAATAGAGGCAGCTATTTCGACTTTCCCGGTAGGTAATATGTCAATTGCTACAGACGCGTCAGATATTGGGATAGGAGCGGTGTTACAAGCTGACGGACGTCCTGCGCAATATATAAGTCGCACACTCACTAAGACGGAACAGAACTATACCGTCACAGAAAATGAATTACTTGCCGCACAATAAGCGCTACGGAAGTTTAGATATTTTATCATCGTGGGACACGTAGACGTCTTTACCGACCACAAAGCGCTAGTGCATTGGAGATCACTATGTACTGAGAAGAAACGAGTACATCGAGCCATTGAAGAACTGGAAGAATACGATGTATCAATTCATTATAGAGCAGCAATCGAGAATGCGGCAGCCGATGCGCTCAGCAGAATTTCCGCTGTGCGGGTTTCGCCACTTATAAAAGTCTCTGAAGAACAAGGAAAAGATTCCACGTGTCAGGAAATAGTCAATCAATTAAAAAACGGCACAGTGGTGTCTGCACCATATAAAACGTTGAGTCTACAGAACGGCCTGTTGGTGCGGAAAGAAGGACAATCAGTGCAATGGTTTGTGCCAGAATCTATAAGAACAGAATTAATGGCCTTTTGGCATGAAACGTTGGGACATCCCGGCGCTGGGCGGCTCATTGAGACATTGCGGTCACGATTGTATAGGCCTGGCATGTCCAAAGAAATTCGTAGCTATTGTCAACAGTGCACAACATGTCAACGTTTTAAACCACAAAAACGAGAAAAAGTCACTCCGATTGCTTTCAATGCCACTGCACGGAATGAGTTTTTGCATATTGACCTGGTAGGTCCACTGCTGGTAGCTCGCCTCGGCGTGTCCTATGTGGTTTCCATGGTCGATAAGTTTACCCGATGGGTCGAGTTTGTACCACTGAAGAAGATCACAACAGAAAAGATTATAACGTGCTTAGAAGAGCGATGGCTCAGTCGATTCGGTGCACCACAAGTTATAGTTACCGATCAAGGCGCATAGTTTGAGTCGAAAGAATTTAATCAGTGGTGCAAAGACCTTGACATAAAGCATTCCCACACAGCCACTTACCACCCGCAAACCAATGCAACAGCTGAACGCGCACATAGGACGATGAAAGAGGTACTGCGATGTTGGTGCCACGAGAGCCCGGGAACGTGGAAAGAAATTACATTTGGTCGAGCGGGCCATGCGCGTTACAGTCTCAATAGCTACGGGATTCGCTCCAACGACCATGGTCTATGGAGGGCACATAAAACCGCCAGGTCAACCTGCAATCCAAAGATCCCATGGGCGCTGCACCATAGCGGATATTCAGTAGCGACTAAAACAGTTAACTGAATATGTTGGCGCCACACATCGACAAAGCCATGAAAGGCAATTGACACGCACTCGCCTAAAGTTCGGCGACTATTTCATGGTCGCGAAGGTCGAGACAATGGCACTGCAGGCAGTCAATGATGGGCTGTATCGCGTGGAGAGGGTGGACTCAGAGCACAATACAGTTTGTGTTAGCATGCCCGATGGACCACGAGCTGTTGCACTTGATCGTTTAAGCAGAGTGCCAAAGCCGATTCCTGAGGGGGGAGATGTGGCAATAGCCAACATTAAGACAAATAATGAACAAAGAGTCTTATCTAGGGCAGACATTATTTCTACAGAAGTTCCTCGCAGAAGCGCCCGTATATGAATGAAGCAGTCAGCCCAATGATAAAAGCAAACTTCGAGCCGAAGTGAACATAAATTAATTAATATTTGTAAATTTGTTTTATTAAATCGATTCTCGTTATGCGAGCAAAATTCTATATATATTTGAGTAAAAATAAAGCATGTGTGGTACATTTAAAATGGCTTCTGATGGGCTAGAAACGTTGATTCATGGACTGACTTCTCAAATGAATAATTTAACTGCAGAATTAGGCATAATTAAGTCTCGTCTGGACGATACGCTGATAATAAACACAGATGACATACGTGTACATGGACCATCCAATATAGGTGGACACAACAGTTCCCAGTACTAAAACCATTCGACATCTCAGCTCATGAAGCCATATTATAATATGCTCTGGTTTATTTTTCGCTTATTTGTCGTAATTGGCTGTGATAATTTTCAGAGCTTCAGTAAGTGCACAGATGGATGTAACTCGACATTGCTCCTTTGTTGCGGTGGAAATGTTCTCGTCTTCACGCACACCGTTGACTTAATGGCTATTACAGTCTTCAAGGAACGCGATAAGCAGACGTTCCCAGGTTCGAGCCCTGTCCATGGCAAATTCTGTCCAGTTCCCAATAAGAACGAAATCGGTCTACTGTATGATTTGCCTTTTCCACACTATACAATGCTTAGTTTATACTGAAAATTGTATTTAACGGATCAGACGTTTACATCAAGTTCGCAACCTTGATTGTAGTGAAAATGTTGAAAGTGCCTTTTCAGCCTAAAATTAATTTCTCTTATTCATTTATACCTTTCGCTAAAGCATGTGGAATGGCTGACAGCAGTTGCTACCGCTTGTGCGGTTTTGCAAAACGATGCTACCCATCGGTTTTGTGGGTTAAATAGATTTAATCAGGCTCTCTATGGTGAATTTCGATTGGCCATTAATGTTGCATAAATTCAAGGAAAGCAAATTGTGCTAGCGCTATCATTTTCCTAAAATTTCGTGTTCGTATTTTGCTTGCTAGGCTATTCGGACGATTCCGGTAATTAACTGGACCATTTGATTTCGTTTTAATGGAAGCATCTACAAACAGACTGATGGTGTCGCAATGGGAAGCCCCTCATCTCCATTGTTGGCTGAGATTTTTCTAGGGCATCTAGAAAATACATCATTAAAGAGTGACATAAGTAAATGTGCTCAATATATACCGTACGTGGATGATATATTTCTTGTATTTAAGAACAGGTCGCAATCACGAACATTGCTTCAAAGTTTCAACGAAGCACATAAAACTATCGGCTTCACGTCAGAGCACGAGAAAGATGACTGTCTGCCTTTCCTAGGTGTACTATTAAAGAAAGAAACTAATGGTAAATTAAACAGAACAATTTACCATAAACCAACATGGTCTGCACAGTATTTGCATTACAGCAGTTTTGTGCCATTTCAATATAAATTATCAACAGTTCGTGGTTGCTTTTCAAGAATTGACAGGTTGGTTAGTCAAGATTCTAAAGAAAATGAATATAATAAAGCAATTAACGATTTAATGTCTAATGGCTATCCCAGACAATTAATTGAATCAATTATTAAAATGGGAATTAAACAGAAACAGACGTATTATGGGCCAGAAAAGAAAACAGTCTACCTAAACATCCCATTTAAGGGGGATGCAGTTTCCCGAATGGCACAAAAGAAAGTTGAAGCAGCATTAACACGCACATTTAATGCAGCCAAACTACGAGTGTTATTTAGGGTAACACACTTGCCTTTACCAGCAATCAAAGAGAAACAGCCGTTAATGTCGATATCAAATATTATTTACCAATATACATGCGCAAGTTGTCGATCAACTTACGTAGGCCGATCGACCAGACGGTTAATTACTCGAATGAGAGAACATTGCAACTTAAACGCCTGTTTTAAATCAAATGGTGAATACACGTCTGCTATTGCGCAACACATCATCGAAACATCGCACGTATGTTCTCCAGACGTAGCATTCAAAGTAATTACTAAATGCAAAAACAAAAGGGAGCTAGCCACATACGAAGCCTTATGGATAAACAAATTGCAGCCGGATTTATGTAAGCAGAAGAAGCACGTACAAGCATTGAGCTTGAACTGGATGTGACGCACGCAATTTGATTGGTTTCTATTTTTCACACTCTCTCTATGTTCACATATTTCTATCTTGTTTTGCTTTCTAATTTATATATAAAGATATGTTCATTAGTAGATATTTGAGAAGACCATGCGAAAGAAAATGTTCTTATATCTGATAAAATTTCTTTTTGTTTTTGCACACAGGAAGGGTACA